>ONZH01002370.1:0-96081 GCA_900303285.1 Rhinella marina | reverse complement strand
ATATGTAATGGTGTGTGTGAGTGATGTGTAATATGTATGGTGTTGTGATGTGTAATATGTAATGGTGTGTGTGAGTGATGTGTAATATGTAATGGTGTGTGTGAGTGATGTGTAATATGTAATGGTGTGTGTGAGTGATGTGTAATATGTATGGTGTGTGTGTGTGATGTGTAATATTAATAGGTGTGTGTGTGTGTGATGTGTAATATGTAATGGTGTATGTGTGTGTGATGTGTAATATGTAATGGTGTATGTGTGCGTGATGTGTAGTATGTTCCTGCATGTAATACAGGATGTATTAAATGTACTTTATTTTGTACAGTGTATGGTGGCATCAATGCCTCTATATACTATACAGCACTTATTAAGATTGACCCTAGTGAAGATTTAGGCTTCATTCACACGACCATATGTGTTTTGCGGTCCGCAAATTGCGGATCCGCAAATAAAACGGATGACGTTCCGTATGGCATCCGTGTTTCCGTTTTTTTTGCGGATCCATTGTAACAATGCCTATCCTTGTCAGCAAAACGGACAAGAATAGGACATGTTCTATCTTTTTTGCGGAACGGAAATACGGACATACGGAAACGGAGTACCTTCCGTTTTTTTGCGGACCCATTGAAATGAATGGATCCGCATACGGTCCGCAAAAAAAACGGAACGGACACGGAAACAAAATACGGTTGTGTGAATGAAGCCTAAGAAAGGGGTCTAACAGAAGCAGCAGAGAGCTGGACTCTGTCAGTCCTCTAGATCATCCGCCACAACCATTGCGGCATGTAAGGCAAATACAGTAATCAGCATAGATTGGGGCATCTATGAATTGATAAGGAATAGAGATGAGCGAACGTGCTTGTAACAAGCACTGTACCGCTTGGCTCCCCTGCGCTCGCATAGGCGCAGGCAGCCGCTTCCGTCCTCCTCACCCGACGGAAGCGGCTGCCTGTGCCCATACGAGTGCAGGGGAGCCGAGCGGTACAGTGCTCGTTACGAGCACGTTCGCTCATCTCTAATAAGGAATGTCTGGTTTTATCTTATAAAAAAAAACAGTACATGGCAGTGTGCGGGGGGAGGGTCGACTTAGAGGACTGGGCCATATTCAGTGGGGCTTGGGCCCCGGATCTTTTGAGACCCTAGCAACGCCCCTGTCATACACTTAATAAAAATCTGCACTACGGTAGTTGTGACCAAGTTGCATATATACTATACAACTATACAATATGCGCAAGGCGAGCACTAAGTGACGGGGAAGTGGGCGTGCTGCTGACGGTGAACTCAGAGGCGAAGGCTCAGGGCGTGGTGAAACTGTGCCTGCTGGCAGAGCCCAAGAAACAAAGTCATCCAAAACTCCTAGCTTCATGTCACAGTTTGCAGGGCGGCACAAGACACTAAGCCAAGGTCCCACTTAGCCACGCCCCTGATCCGGTCAGGTCACACCCCCTCCCACTCCGCAGCCAATGGGGATTGAAAAAATGAAAGTAGAAATCAACTTCTGTCAGCTGCATTGACTTTCTCTCTGCAACGACACACAGAAACATTAAATGAAATAGATGAAATACACTAATTTTAGACTAAGACCGTTCAGTAGTAATAAAAGATGTTTTCTTCCACTGCTACCCATTGTGTGTCCTTATAAATTACCATGGCATCGACCTGTAATTCAGGCCACCTTCAAAAGAAGGACTTAAAACCCCGCCCCAGGTCTCACTAAGCCACGCCCCTGACTCAGTCAGACCACGCCCCCTCCCACTCCACAGCCAATGGGGATTGAAAAAATGAAGCTAAAATTCAACTTCTGTCAGCTGCAGGGTTGAGCAGGAGGTTGACTTTCTTTCTGCAATGACAACCAGAAACACTAAATGAAATAGATGAAATATACCCATGTGAAGCCATGTCCTTCTGCTATCTTTTATCTCTAAAGCCACGCCCCCGACTTGGTCAGGTCATGCCCCCTCCCACTCCACAGCCAATGGGGATTGAAAAAATGAAGGTAAAAATGAACTTCTGTCAGCTACAGGGGTGAGAGGGAGGTTGACTTTCTCTCTGCAACGACAACCAAAAACACTAAATGAAATAGATTAAATATACCCGTGCAAAGCGATGTTTTCTTCCACTGCTACCCACTGTGTTTTCTCATAAATTACCATGGCATTGACTTGTAATTCAGGCCACCCTCAAAAGAAGGACTTAAAAGCATCCCCCCAAGGTCCCGCTAAACCACGCCCCCGACCCAGTCAGGCCACGCCCCCTCCCACTCCGAGATGAAATATACCCAGGCGAAGCCGGGTCCTACTGCTAATATATATATATATATACATAATTGCAAAACACGGACAGCACCTCCTACAGGTGAGAGTCAGGTGCAAGCTACCTACTGGCTAATTAAATACTAAACAAAGAATGGCAGCAGCACTAGATAAGCCATGACATAAAATGAATATGAAGTATACATGTGAAAAAGTAAAAAAAGCATAACTGCTATGTAGTAAGTAAGTAAGCTTTACTTACTACATAGCAGTTATGCTTTTTTACTTTTTCACATGTATACTTCATATTCAGTAAAAAAAGCATAACTCATATTCAGTAAAAAAAGCATAACTGCTATGTAGTAAGTAAGTAAGCTTTACTTACTACATAGCAGTTATGCTTTTTTACTTTTTCACATGTATACTTCATGTTCATTTTATGTCATGGCTTATCTAGTGCTGCTGCCATTCTTTGTTTAGTGTGTGTGTATATATATATATATATATATATATATATATATATATATATATATATATTGCAATAATACTTCATTTGAAAAGTGCTAATTCTTGCATGATAATACTTTGTGTGAGGTAGCCCCTGCAAATGAATAAAGTACAAGTTAAAATTAATGTTTTCTCACAAAACTATTAACCTGCCCAGCTCCTTCTCCTCTATACCATGCTGCCCTGAGACTGGACTACATGTACAACTACCTATGAGTAGTGCTGAACGAATCGAAGTATCTGAAATTTAGGAAAAATGTGATTTGCGATGAATGTGAATTTCCTCGCGCTTCATGGTAAATTATTGTTTTTTTCCTAAAATGGGGGGTTACACATGTTACGAAGCTCGGGAACGCAAGATCAATCATAATGCCATGCAGACAGCCAATCAGCAGCTAGCCAGTCCCTGTGATGTCACAGCCCTTTAAAAGCCTCATTCCACATGGTCACTGTCGTTTCACTGTGAGCTGAGCATGGGGAGAGATGTGACAAGCGCTAGGGACAGTGTTGCTTAAAGCTTTTAATTGTGAAATATTGGATAGGGAGAGTGCAGGGACAGTGTAGGGAGATTGTAGGGAGATTTTTTACAAACTGTAGGAAGAGCATAGTGAGATTGCAGGAACAGTAATCTGAAGCTGAAGGGATCCATAGGAGACAGCACAGTTTGCCTCAATCCCTTTGTAATGCACAGAGCTATCCAATTAAACAGTGTCCACCTTGCTTAATTGATAACAATTCCATTACACCTTGGTTCTTAAATTGGGGTTAAATAAGCTGTCTAGGTCTACTGTTATTGGGGTGTCCTCCTTGCTTAATGGATAAGCAATTCTATTAGGCCTTGATTCTCAAATTGTGATGAATAAGCTCTCTAATTTTACTATTATAGGGTATTTGGGTATCCACCTGCCTGTAACAGTAACTGTTTCACTACCAGAAAGAACTAGCCATGCATGTTGCTGCAATGCACAATGATGTGCACTGAGATGTACTCTACCTGCAGACCAGAATATAGCTGATTTAATGCGCTTCATGAAGAATTAATTCTAAACAAAGCAAATTTCTTGAAAAAATTTGACTAGGCGTCCGAATTGAATTTTTTAAAACTTTGTTCATCTCTAGTTATGACTAACATGCCCTGTTTAAAAAACACTGACTCTCAGATTTATAATGCTTTTTAAAATTAATAAAAACAGTCCAAAAATTAATCCTTTTGGGGGGCAGATATTCATATAAACAGTGCTTTTGGAAGAAGCCATGACTTTTAACAAGCAGTCCAAAAATTATCCCTTTTTGGGGAGTAGCAATAGATTTAGTGCTATTTTAAAGAAAATATATATTGTTGTGGAAAGTGATGAAGCAATGACTTTTTACAAAAGGTATGAAAAAAATTATCCTTTTTTCCAGTTTCAAGATTGTTATACGGTGCAAGGTAGAGTTTCCAGCAGCAGTACAATACAAAACATGCTGGACAAGGCAGGCAATGTGCGTCGTAATAGTGGCAGCAGGAGTAGCAGCAGCTGTAGCTGTGGCAGCAGCAGTATAACATGGAACATGATGAATAGGCAGACAGCAGCAGCGGCATCATTGGGCCAGTGATAAATAGCCACTCGTCTCTGTCAGCAATGACAGATTTATTAGTTGGCATCAGCCAGAGCTGTGACAAAATCCTCACGGATCCATGCTTGATTTATTTTCACAAATGTAAAGTTTTCCACACTTGTGGAGGACAATTTTGTCAGCTTCAGCGTGACGACGCTACCTGACGCTATACAGTACCCCTGATGCAGGCCAATACATTAGAGTGCACCCTTCAGCACCCATATTTATATTGTAAAAGATTTGTTGTGCTTGTGAATTATGTGATAACGATTGGACTGATTCACATGAATAATAATTTGAGGAGTATAGCTTTAAATGTTTAAGTCCTTAATAATATGGCTGTCAGCCTGCTTGATACAACCTGTAAGATGCATTGGCCCATAAAACGCACCTACATTTTAGAGGAGGACAATAAGAAAAAAATATTTTTCATTAGACCTCAGATCAGACTAAGCGTGAGCTGCCCGAACAAACTGACTCACTAACAGGCTTTTCTCACCCCCGTCACAGGGGTGGACATACCGCCTGTGCAGTCGGTTCGGCCGCACAGGGGCCCGGTGCGGCAGAGGGGCCGCAGGGGGTTTGGCGGCAGGGCACAGGGAGATAAGCACTTCCATTGTGGAAGTGCTCATCTCCATATTCATCTGTATCACTGTCCTCAGGACAGTGATACAGATGACTGCTGCGGCAGGGCAGGGGAGAGGCGTTTCCCTTACCCGTTCCTCTGATAGGCTGCAGGCCTAGTGCCTGCAGCCTATCAGAGGCCAGTGCAGGTGGCACGATGACGTCATTGCGCTGCCTGAGTCGTACAGTGTGGGACACAGGCCGGAAGAGGCCTGTATTGCTTCACTGAGAGTGTCATGAAGGTAAGTATGTGAGTTTATTTTTTTATTAACTCCACACTATTGCCCAGTATGGGGAATCTCCTAGGGGGCATTATACTGGCACACATGGAGGGATGAGCACTATGGAGGCATCTTCTAGGGGGCATTATACTGGCACACATGGGATAGGAAAAGAACCCTATGGATGCATCTCCTAGGGGACATTATACCGGCACACATGGGGGATGAGGAGCACTATGGGGGCATCTACTTGGGGCATTATTTACTGGCTCACATGGGGGAGAGAAGCACTATGGAGGCATCTACTATGGGGCATTATTTTATGGCACAGATGGGGAGGAGCACTATGGGGGTATCTACTAGGGGCCATTATATACTGGCACATATAGGGGAGAAGCACTATGGGGCATCTACTAGGGGGCATTATATACGGGCACACATGGGCACTATGGGGACCTTGGCTTAACTGGGGGCACGAAGAGTTTTTTGGGCACACAGTAGGGGCATTGACACACATTATGAGGGCACTATGGGGACATTGGCTCTACTGGGGGCACTAAGAGGATGTATTTTTTTTTACTGCTACACAACAGGGCATTTTTTGTATCATTCTTTTTGGGGGACATTATATTTACACTATTAGTGTCGGAAGGTGCAGTTATTTTTTAGGTCACTGTGTGCCAGTAATTACTGAAGGTGGTACTATCTGTGTATAACTAGTATTTGCAGGGGGACTGTTTCTGCAGTATAGTTTTGAGGAGCACAGCGGGCACAGTATTGGGGATAGCAGGATGGAGTGTTCAGAAGGTGGGAGGATGATGGAAAAGTAGGAAATTAAGAGGTCAGTCTGTGAAACTCATGGGAAAATCATGGCGGTCTGGTCTGAAAGGAGAAGATGAGGACAGAGAACATCTACATCTATGGAGATGTCACTGGAGGTATGTGGCGCTGTATTAGGCTTTACTTACGTTCACATCAGCGTAAGTGATTCTGGCAGGCTGTTCCAGCAGAGAACAGCTTGCTGGAATTCACTGGATCCGGCACTGTTAGATGCAGGTGTGAAAGTAGCCTTACCCTGTACATTTGGAATTGCTGTATGTAATGTTAGGAGGGAATAGGTTAGGTTAGGAATTTGGCGTGGGGGGTCACAGGCACATTCTTTGCACAGGGGCCCTCTGCTGTCTGTGTCCACCCCTGCCCAGTCAGTCACTAGAGCCCACATACATGGCTCCCTTTGGCTGACTGAGAGGGAGAGAAGGGTAAAGACAGCACCCCGGGCTACCCCCCGCTCACCTTCCGGTATGAAAGTTCTCCCCCAACCTTTTTTTGCTGGTGATGGGACGTGGCTTAACGGAGCACGGAAAAGCACGGGGCGTGGTTTAGAAGTTTGGGGGGATGGTCGGTGAGGTCTGGATTTTTGGGGTGAAGCCAGTGGCCAACCTACCCCAATGCCTCAAATGACCCCTCTGCTTCAGATCAGCCCCCTGCCTCAGATCAGCCCCAGTCTCACATCAGCTTCACATCAGCCCCATGCTTCACATCAGCCTCAGGTCAGCCCCAGCGACAAATGAGCCTCAGCATCAGGTCAGCCCCAGCATCAGGTCAGCCCCAGCATCAGGTTAATCCCTGCCTCAGATCAGCCCTAGCAGATCTGCCCCCTGCCTCAGGTCAGCCCCAGCCTCAGATCAGCCCCAGCAGATGAGCCCCCTGCCTCAGGTCAGCCCCAGCCTCAGATCAGCCCCAGCAGATGAGCCCCCTGCCTCAGGTCAACCCCAGCCTCAGATCAGCTCCAGCAGATGAGCCCCCTGCCTCAGGTCAGCCCCAGCCTCAGATCAGCCCCAGCAGATGAGCCTCCTGCCTCAGGTAAGCCCCAGTAGATGAGCCCCCTGCCTCAGGTCAGCCCCTAGTCTCACAGCAATAGATAAATTATAATTATAGAATTAAAAAAAACGTACCTCTCCTGCTACATACGCCGCCACTCCTCTCCTCTAGTCTATTTCTCAAACTAGACTCTAATGTACTTGTCTTGTTGCTCAGTTGTGCAGTGGAGCCTCCCACTTCTCTTTCTACTCTGGTTAGAGCCTGTTTGTGCTGTCCTCTGAAGGGAGTAGTACACACAATTGTAGGAAATATTCAATTTCTTGGCAATCTCTCGCATGGAATATCCTTCATAGACTGTCGAGTTTCACATGAAAGTTCTCTTTTTCTGGCCATTTTGAGAGTTTAATCGAACCCACAAATGTAATGCTCCAGATTCTCAACTAGCTCAAAGGAAGGTCAGTTTTATAGCTTCTCTAACCAGCAAAACTGTTTTCAGCTGTGCTAACATACTTGCACAAGGGTTTTCAAGGGTTTTCTAAACATCCATTAGCCTTCTTACACAGTTAGCAAACACAATGTACCATTAGAAGACTGGAGTGATGGTTGCTGGAAATGGGCCTCTATACACCTATGTAAATATTGCATTAAAAACCAGACGTTTGCAGCTATAATAGTCATTTACCACATTAACAATGTATAGAGTGTATTTCTGATTAATTTAATGTTATCTTCATTGAAAAAAAAACTGTGCTTTTGTTTCAAAAATAAGGAAATTTCTAAGTGACCATAAACTTTTGAACTGTAGTGTATAAGTCCAGAAAAACATGGCCAACCCTGGCTAGGATCTTACACAGTGGAGTCACATTGTTATGACCACTTGCTACTCAGCAGCACGTAGCTCATGAAGGAAGTCACGTGTGGTGAGCTGGCCTGGGTGTTATATATGGAGTGTCATAGACTGTCTGCACACATATCCTTCGTTGATGTCATAGGTAAAAGGGATGATTATTGGTTTCAAACTGTGAACTGTTCATGTGCTACTGTGATGAAAGTGTGGGGACACCATTGTAAATAAGCAAATTGGAAACTGTGGAGCACCATGTGCCATTACTGTGAGAAGTGAACGTTGGTTATGAAGGTGTGCGAGGGTGAACAGATACACTACAGTGGAGCAGCTCACCACCAAAACAAACCAGGAGGCTACCAGATGTGTATGTAAAACAATAGTTCAGTGAACCCTATTGTGTATGGGGCAAATGGATGGTCACTACATCTCTGCAAATGGATGGAATCTTTCAGCAAGACAATGCGACATGTCACACGGCTAGAAATGTCCAACATTGGTTGGAAGAACATGACCAAGTCTTCCAAGTACTACCCTGGCCTCCTAATTCTCCAGACTTGAACCCAATTGACTATCTGTGGGACCACCTCAACTGTTTTGTTATCTCTATGGATCCTCTTCCACATACCCTCCAGAAGCTGTGGAATGCACTACAGTCAGCATGTCTCCAGATACCTGTGACTACCAGGAGCATACTAAGTCACTCCCAGCCCATCTAGCTGCTATTATGCCTCATTCACATGTCAGTGTTCTGGTCAGTGATTTCCATCAGTGATTGTGAGCCAAAACCAGGTGTGGCTCTAAACACAGAACATCTGCAGATCTTTCCCTTATATCTTATGTCTGTGGAGGCTCCAATCCTGATTTTGGCTCACAATCACTAATGGAAATCACTGACCAAATCACCAACCAAATCATGTGAATGAGGCTTTAGGCCTTATTCACACGTCAGTGCTTTGGTCAGTGATTTCCATCAGTGATTGTGAGCCAAAACCAGGTGTGGCTCTAAACACAGAACATCTGCAGATCTTTCCCTTACATCTTATGTCTGTGGAAGCTCTAATCCTGGTTTTGGCTCACTATCACTGAAGGAAATAACTGACCAAAACACTGTCACGTGAATAAGGCCTAACTCTGGATATTAGTTGGTGGACATAATAATGTGGTTCCACTGGGTATATAGGGGGAGACTTATCAAACTGGTGTAAAATAGAACTGGCTTAGTTGCCCATACAAACCAATCCGATTCCACCTTTCATTTTTCACAGTTCCTTTGGATATGGGCAACGAAGCCAGTTCTACTTTACACCCCTTTGATAAATACCCGCATAGTGCCTAGGACATGCCTGTCATCACAGCTATAGTCCTCATGATTGGCTGAGGCTGACTGCAAGGCTTTCTGGGCTAGCTCACTGGGACAGCATCATGTAATCCTCTTTATTCATCTTCTCATCTCCTTGCATTCTGATATGTAAAGTGGTGAACACCATTGTAATCAATTTGTATGTGAATGAATAAAAAAAAAATAAAAATAAAACTTCAGTTTCATTGGAAACTGAAGTTTATGGGAAGTTCAACACATTTGATTAGTTTAGTATCAAATATCTAGCTAGGTATATATAGTGTAGAAAGCTTGCTGCAATTAATTCTATATGTGAGAGTCGGTATTCTACACTTTTATTTATAGAAAACTTTGCGCATGTGTCTGCATAACACCTCACTTTCTACACAGTATTCGGTAATCAACACTTGTTAAAATGCTGATTAAATTATATATCTATCTATCTGCATGGGTATATCACCAGGCCTACAGCTAATGAAATGCAATTAGAGTTCACGACACATAAGGAAAAGCTATCTGGAGTATTAGGAAAATTGTGTTTACGTGTCAAGAAACACAGCGCAAATGTTGAGAATGATATCCCAGTAGCATCTCATAGTAACATGGCACAAATATAGTAAGTCACACACCTATGACACATAGGGACATAAATATGCCACATTTTCTATGAATAATATATTTTTTTATCTGTAAACGTGAACTATGGCACGTTAATGCAGAGGAGGCTTAATGAAGGAAATCAGGGTGTTAGAATTAGAAATTGACCCTTTCATCTGAGGCTGCTGTCAGTAGCTGGGCCCTGAAATCACACCACTGCGACTATGGATGAGTTACCAAAGTAGAAGTGTCTTGCCAATAATTAGATAATGAGAGCTAAGGGAACAAGAAGCACACCTGACAAAGTGGGAAATAAGCCCGGACATACTAATGATTCCAATATTTTACAGTCTTGCCTTTAAAACAAATTCTAGAAAATAAGTAGTAGTCTTGATCCACACATTCTTTCTCTCTCTAGCTCTTAATGGAAGTGTCCATTCATATAGATTATAAAACAATGGACAGTGTCTTGGTCCTACTCTTCCCTTAAAATAGTTTCAGATAACATTTCAGAATAAGCTGTCATATGTGACTACATGAGTTATAGCTCTATGTCTGACTATTAGAATACTTGTATCTGGCATTTTTTAGCCATTTTCTACTTTGCATGCTGCAACACTAATTCTGAATTGTCCTGGAGCTGGTGGATGGTGACTAGCTACAATCATGTCTGTTCATAGAATACACATGGAGACAGCTGACTCCTCTCCCTGTCACTCATTCACTCAGAATCACTTAGACACACAATGTAGGACATTAAAAAGCCGTACTGAGCTGTATAGATGTGAATAAAGCACTTGGGATGAGATATAACACTCACTCAGCTGCTGAATCATGCCTGTGTCTCTCTGTCTCTCTGTCTCGCTCTGCTGATCACTGCTTCTCCTCTACTATGTGTCCACAGAGTTACATTTTTTTTTTTTTTTTTTTTAATAGAAAATTAATTCAATCCTTACAATTTAAGATATAAATAAGATATAAATACAGTTACAAGCAGAGGATTACATTTTAAACCAAACCCTCCCCACCCCCCTCCCAACTCCCCTTGGTCGGCCGGGCACACTATTTCTTCCAAAACTGATCCCATTTCTTTCTAATTTCATTTATTTTTAACTTCCCACTCCATTCTTCATACATTAGAAATTCGTCAACCAAGTTTTTCCATAACAATATATTAGGCACCAGCGGGTTTATCCAATTCCTAACTATAACCAGTCTAGCAGCAAAAAAAATTTATATAGCATAGGATTCATGGAAGGACCTTTCTTATACTCCCTACTATCCCCTAATATAGCACATTCATACTTGTTATTTATCTTTACTTCATAAATTTTATCCATCACCTCAAAAACATTCATCCAATATTCCCTTTTCATCTTACACTCCCACCAGATATGTTCCAAATCAGCCCCCTCACTTTTACATATATTACATTGACTCGAATCTTTCTTTTTCATCTTATATAACTTCTCCGGAGTGTAATACAACCTATGCATCACAAAAAACTGAGTAACCCTATAAGAATAATCCCTAAGATATTTTTCCGTGTTTTTAAATACACCGTGCCAGAACTCATCTTCTTGAAGCCCAATTTTGCTTTCCCATTTTCTTTTAGTGTTAACCCCAATATATGTGCCCCTATTGTGATTTAACAACTTATATATTTTTGATAATATTTTTTTACTTCGTCCATCCACCCCCATCATATTCCTCAACATATTAGAGTTTTCCACCAAAAAATTTTTCTCTTCTTCTTTTCTCTTTTTTGTGATGTTAAAAGCACTTTTCAATTGCCTATATCTTATTTCACACACCTGTGTACCTACAACTTCTTCTAACTCCTTTTTCTCTCTCAACCTTCCATCAAAAAAGAATTGATCCACCTTACTTAACCCTCTTTTAATCCAATATTTATAGTCTTCAATTTTACAAAACTCTGAAAACTTATGATTTTCAAAAAGTAGAGTAAAATTCATGGATCCCCTTATCCCACATAACTGCTTCACCACGTGCCATGTTTTATACCACCCTTTGTAAATTGGGGAGTCTGCCAAATAAGTCCTTTGTCCTCCTTCCAGGAGTGTAAAGATATCTTCCGCCAACTGGTGGTCTACTACTATTTTCTTCAATCCTAATATGTCCTTCCATTTTATTAAGTTTACCATTTGCGCTGCTATATAATATCCAAATAAGTCCGGAGCTGCTAGACCACCCTTTTCAACTGGCAACGTTAATACCTCATATTTAATTCTAACCCTTTTTCTGTTCCAAAAAAGCTCGTTAATCACTCGATTCAATTTCTTGAAAATATCTTTTTTTATCCACACCGGGGAATTATTCAGGATGTACATTATCTGTGGGAGCAATGTCATCTTGATTATTCCCAATCTATCAGCACGGGACAAGTGTAGTTTGTTCCACACCTCTATCCTCTTTTTCACTTTTGATAACAATGGAGTTATGTTTACTTCCTCATATTTTTTGGGGTCTGATGTTATTCTTATCCCTAAATATTTCATCCCCTCCTCCTTCACTATCTGCAAATCCTTTCTCTCAACTACCAACTCTGGGTCCAATGGCAGCAATGATGATTTAGTCCAATTTATTTTTAATCCTGAGAATTTCCCAAACGTTTCCACAATATCTATAACATGGTCCACCATATTCGTCGTATCTCTTAAGTACAAAATAATGTCGTCTGCATAGAGTGCAATTTTGTCCTCAGTCCCCCCCGCCCCAAACCCTACCACTTCTTTATCAGCTCTTATCTTAACTGCCAGTGGCTCAATAGCCAGGGCAAAGAGCAGGGGGGAGAGAGGACAACCCTGCCTTGTACCCCTCTGTAAGGGGAACCAATCC
Source organism: Rhinella marina (assembly GCA_900303285.1). Classification (NCBI taxonomy): domain Eukaryota; kingdom Metazoa; phylum Chordata; class Amphibia; order Anura; family Bufonidae; genus Rhinella; species Rhinella marina. The sequence goes on along the minus strand of ONZH01002370.1, from coordinate 83,418 downwards.
GACTCTTCCCCATTAGCAGAGATTCTGGCCACCGGCTGCCGATACAATATCCTGACCCACCTCGTAAATACTTCCCCCAATCCATACTCCTCCAGTATCTTCCAGAGGTATGGCCAGTCCACACTGTCAAAGGCCCTCACAGCATCCAATGACAGTATGGAGTGCCCACCCTCCGGACAACCAACCTGAATATTAACATGAGTTCTTAAAATATTCTCCCCTACTGTTCTTCCTGGCATAAAACCTCCTTGATCATGTCCTATTAATTGATCGATCACTTTCCCCAGTCGCGTCGCCAAAATCTTTGCCAGAATTTTAACATCTGCGTTAATAAGAGATATTGGCCGATACGCTTCTGGGTCCAGGGAATCCTTCCCCTCTTTCTCAATCAGTACTATATTAGCTTGATACATCGAATCCGGGAGTATTCCATTATGATATGAAGTTGTAAACACATTAACCAAGTTTTTACACAAGGTTTTCCCATACTGTTTGTAAATTTCAATAGGTAGTCCATCAGGACCTGGTGCCTTATTTTCTTTCATTGATTTTATAGCGGATTCAATTTCAATTACCTCAATTGGTCTATTCAGCCAATCTTTATATAGTGGGTCCAATCTTGGCAAAGAAAGGGGTTCTATATACTGAATAAGATCTTCCTCCAAATATTTAACATTCGATACATAAAGTACTTGAAAATATTTCTTGAAGACCTCAACTATCTCTATCAGGTGTTTTACGGTTCCCCCTTCCTCTGTCCTTATTTCTGGAATGTACTTATTTTTTTCCCGATTAGCAATCATATTCGCCAGTACTTTCCCAGGCCGGCCTCCCGTATAATACCTTTCAATTTTCCGAAACTTATTCTTATTAATTTCCTTTTCTATCATCCATTTCTCCACCCTATCTATTGCCTGAACCCATTCCAATCTACACCTCTCATTTTTACTATCCAAATATTTACTTTCTGCCCTCTTAACTTCCTGATATAACTTCTGTTCCTCCATTCGAAACCCCCTCTTCTTTCTAACAATCTCTCTGAATAGGACTCCCCTTAAAAAGGCTTTAGCTGTGTCCCAAACCACACTCTCATTCGCCGATCCACCATTCAATTAAAAAAAAACCTCCAACTCCTGAGAAATTTGATCATGTACATTCAGAATTTTCAACCAATGTGAATTACAGCAAAATCTTCTCTGCGGGCCTTTTCCCCCTCGGCCCAAAAACGTAACCACAGCTACATGGTCCGAAAAGGATCTTTGCCCAAATTCAATCCCTCGGACCCATGAAACAGCTCTATTATTACCTAATACCAGATCAATACGAGAAAACACTTGATGGGAAGAATTATAACAAGTATATTCCCTCCCATCAGGGTTCATATAACGCCATATATCCCTCCATCCAAATTCAGATAGCATCTTGCTCAAGGGAGATCCTTGTATTTTTTTCACCTGTCCCCCCAATCTTTCCCTGTCCAGATTTTCATCAGAGACAACATTAAAGTCACCAAAATAAATACTGGCAGGTTGTCATATTTCAATGTAAATTCCCACACCCTAACCAGTATTTCTGGGGCAAAAGGAGGCGGTATGTATACAAACGCCATTATACATTCCATACCAAAGAAGTTCCCCTGCAAAATAACATATTTACCCTCCCTATCCGTTTTAACCAAATTGATTTTATGGTTTATATTTTTATGCACCAATACACTCACTCCACGTGAATAGCAAGTGTGCACCGAGTGCGCACTAAATACACACCACCTCCTCGCCAACAGATTTACCGTATCTTTCGTTAAATGTGTCTCTATAAGACAGGTTATTGCAGGTTGTTGCATACCCAAGATTCTTAATATAGCATACCTTTTGAGTTTGTTATTAACACCCCGGACATTCCATGTTATCACTTTAAAGTCTTGTTTAATCCCTAACCCTCCAGACCCTGCTGACACCATTGTAGAACAATCAAAACGAACACTAAGCCATCACTTCCCCATTTATACCTGGTCGACCAAGAAGAGCCCTTCCCCACCCCACCCTCCCTCCCCCAACCTCCCCCAATCCAGACAGTGGCTCTGACCTTCACACCCACTGTCCCAATACCTACGTGGCCCCACCCCCACCCCCTCCACCCCGCCATCTCATCCTCTTAATTTGCATAATCAGGTCCAGTAGATATTGGTCCCAATGTCCAGAACCATTTACTGTCCCAGATTTCTATCCAACCAATCACAGGCCTCCTTAGGCTGGGAGAAGAAATATGTCTGTTCCTTATAAATGACACGTAATTTTGCAGGATATAACATAGAATACTGAATATTATTCAGTCGTAGCCGTCTTTTGATGTCTCTAAATTTTTCTCTCTCTTTCTGCGTCGCACTAGAGAAATCAGAGAAAACCGATATTTTCACCCCGTCTACCTCTTGTTGTTGTACAGCTCTAAGCTGTCTGAGGATCGACACTTTATCTCTGAAATTTAATAACTTCAAAATTATTGTGCGAGGGGGAGCCCCTGTTAAGGCTTTCCTCGCCGATATACGATGTGCCCTCTCCACACAAAACGCCTGCGACAGGTTGTCCGCCCCTACACATTCAAGAAACCACGTTTGCATGAATCCAGTACAGTCTTTCCCTTCCTTTCCCTCCGGGATGCCCATCACTCTTAAATTACACCTTCTTTCCCGGTCCTCCAAATCATTAAGTTTATTCAGAAGTATAGTTTTCTCCCCTTTCAGCTGATTTATCTCAGTACTCATTTTATTCATCTCATCTTCCACTCCAGAAATCCGGTTTTCTGCCTCACGAACTTTCTCTCCTATTTGTGTTATATCTGACCGGATTAAGCTAATGTCCTCTTTAATTCCGGTTATCTGAGGCGTTAACTCAGCCAGGGCACCTTGACATTGCTTCACAGCCACTAATATCTCCAACCATATCGGGTTATCCTCCGGATTAATCGCCAGGACCCCTACATCACTTTTCCTAGACCCCGTTTTCTTTTGGACCCCAGGAGTATGCAGGTATTGATCTATTTTGCCTGATGATACGTCCCCTTTTATGGGAGAAGCCTCTCCAGTTTTATTTCTATTATCCTTTCTTTTAGACGCCATTTTTTTTTTTTTCTTCTCTTCTCTGACTCTATTACTTAGGCAGTGGCAAAAGGAAAGTTCAGCTTAAAAGGAACACAGGTCCTTCAGGAGTGACAAGCATCAAAAGTAAGGAGCTCAACTGCACGCACTGTTTTTCAGATCTCAGTAAATGTTAGTATGTTAGATCACCACAGTCACTAGATAAGACAAGCAGTTAAGAAGGGTTAATGTTAACTCAGCAAACCGGAACAGTCTCACCCAATCCACATAGGAGCGAACCACCTTGTGCTTTCTGAGTCTTCTTTAACTCCTAAATTCCTCTGGGGGCTTATTCTCAATTGGCCCTGGCATCAGAGATTTCCTCCTGCACGTTGAAGCCTTACTCATTAGCCTCTGTGGCTTCAGGCAGCAGCGTCCTCTAGGTAGTTGAGAAGGGGGTATTGGGGAAGTAAAAACTCACAGCCGGGACTCCAACACTCCTCCGTGACTTCTCTCTCCAACCCCCTTCCCCCTTCCTCCCAACACTTCGTAGGTCACGTGTCACGTGTGCCGGCCCCGCTCCAACTCCGGCTCACTTCCGCAGCTTCCAACACAGAGTCTCGCTGTCTACCCTCATCAGAGCCAGCGCCGGGGGAAACAAGTTGTAGACGGCAGAACCTCCTTCCTCCACCCGTACTAGGCAGAAACCATCCGGGCAAACTCCGGGACCATCGGCGGTGACGGGAAACGTGGGGGAGATGGGGTGAGCACTCACAGCGGCACGCACCTCACGTCATGCCGCAGCCACGCCCCGTCAGCAAAAAAGTCCACAGAGTTACATTACCCAGACAAAATCAAAAAGAGTATCTGTTTGGCCTCTGTCTGGCTGGTATACTGTGTACAAAAACAGTATGAAATAACATAAAGGACTGTATAATTCCATACAATGGCATCCAGTAAAAAAAACACATATGTTAAAAGAATATGTTTTTTTCTTACAATGGAACCCTAAGGGTGATAGATACCACTGTATGGCACCCATCAGAGGCATGTGTTTAACGCATAGGTCATGAATTATGTATTAAACAGAGACCATAAATGTGATATGAAGCATCATCAGAAGTATGGAAACCACAAAAAGTAGGATAGGTGGTGCTAATAGGTTACAAATTAAGAATTAGGATTGTTTCCCAGGTACAGATGTAGTAGAGTTAACTCTTAAAACTCTTAACTCAAATTTCTTAACTCATCATGAAATCCTGTAACAAAAGCCATTGAAAAGCAATTCAAGGTGTTGACTTAACACAACAAAATGATAACGCATTTAGTTAAATATGTGTTAAAGGGGTTGTCCGGGTTCAGAGCTGAACTCGGACATATCACCTTTTTCACCCAGGCAGCCCCTCTGATATGAGCATTGGAACACTTCATGCCCAGATGCTCTCCCTTGCCCTGCACTGTATCGTGCAGGGCATGGCAGTTTGTTTATATTTAAGCAGAGGCTTCCTCCTAGCAGTGTTCCCGGTCATGTCACCGGAACTGATGGGCAGGCTTTAGCGCTGCCCTAGCTGTTTTTCCAGATCACCAGAAAAAGCCTTTTTCCCGCGCAATTCAGCGCAGGGCAAAGGAGAGCATCGGAGTTAGAGGGGCTCGTGCTAGAGGGGCTGCCTGGGTGAAAACGGGGATGCCTCCGGGTTCAGCTTTGAACCCGGACAACCCCTTTAACTCTACTACATCTGTACAGAAGAGCAATGATAGAGATTGTCAGCATCAAGACAACTAGGACAAATAGCACAGGAGTGACAAGTGTATTCTAGAAATTCTCAATGGAAACTGAGATTGCTTCTGTAAGCCCTGAAATCAGCTGCTATCACTGGGGAAAGCCAGTTGGGGACACATCACCACTGAGGTTAGAAATTGGCTGCAGAGGTGCATATGACTTCATCCAGAAGTTTACAGGCCAGACACCAGAAGATCATGGAACAGAGATGGGGTGCCAGTTAGTTCAAAGCAGTATGTGCTGAATATATTTTCATAAGAATTTGGGAAAATGATGAAATGTCCTATAAATGTCTGTTCTATTCCTGATCTAAGGGTCTAGGCTTTTAGTTGAGATGAATGTGTGCTGCCCTTTGTGTAGATGCTCAGTAGTGAAGCTCCTCCGCTACAGATCAGAGGAAAAAGGCACTGTGAAGGAATGGCTGCACTCAGATCTGCAAGAGAAAACACGATTAAAGAGGTTTTCTCACTAGTTACAAAGGTTAGCTTTCAACATAAAGGGACAGTTAAAAGAAGACATTCTCTAAATACATTGGTCAGTAGATTTTACTTTAGTCATGAACTATAGACAGTTCAGCAGGTCTCTCACTGCCCACAGGTTTCTATGGTAACCTGCAGACCAGAAAGACTGTAATCTGATTGGCTGAGAGCAGGAGTGACCTCACTCCCATGGAATGATGGGACTGAGCTCTGAGTGATTTCCTGCAGTAAGCAAAACATTCAAGTGTTATGAGAACTAAGAAGCATGGCTTTACCCGTAATTGTGTTATAGATCACAATCTCCTGCTCTGTCAGAGTAAGTTAATATATGCTAATAACTGTTGGAAACCCAACCACAGCCTGAGGAGACAGAGTGAATGCAAACTGCCTGTCAGCCAGTGAATCAACGTGCTGAGAAAACCCCTTTAAGGCAAGTACTTTTTAGTATATATAAACTTTGAATGTTTTAGTTTGCTTTTCCTCTGATCTCATGTTTGGAGAGGTTAGCTTCTCTGATGGCTTCTATGTGCTATACATAGAATATAAGGGGGAAAACTGTTTTCTAACATTTCAAATTCAGAAATACAGAAACACACATGTAAAAAAGTATTATAGGTATAGAAGCCATTGCCAAGCCTTTGTTATCTAGCACTGCTAGTAGTTTTACTTTCTAGACTGTGAAGCAGTATGATTAGTGACGATCGAGTACCGTGATGCTCGGGTGCTCTGGCCGAACACTAGGGGGTGCTCGAGTATAATGGAAGTCAATGGGAGAAGACCAGGCACCCTCTGCTCTGCAGAGGGGAGGGTGTCTGGTTCATAGGGAAACATCAGAAAATGGTGGAAACACCACAGAAATGGTTAGGGAACAGCATGGGGAGGATGTCTGGATGCATCTTGGACTCCAAAGTCGCTGATATTCACGATGATGTCCGACTATAACGCCACTTTTACGGAATGACAATAATACCCCCCAAACCAAATATAACATTGATTTTAGAAGAAATATTGTTAGGAAACATATATTTACTTGTATATAAAGTGCAAGTAGTAACAGGCCCTCACCCCTAATATTTTACACGGTCAGCTCAGCAGCATGCACTCGCCCGTAATGTTTTAGACGGTCAGATCAGCAGCAGACCCTCACCCCAAATGTTTTTGAGTGTCAGCAGCACTGAACGTCAACTTGTCAGGATGAGGACCAGAGTGAAGAAGTAACATAGTAACATAGTTTAGGCCGAAGGTTAGTTAAGGCCGAAAAAAGACATCTGTCCATCCAGTTCGGCCTGTTATCCTGCAAGTTGATCCAGAGGAAGGCAAAAAAAACCTGTGAGGTAGAAGCCAATATTCCTTACTTTAAGGGAAAAAATTCCTTCCTGAAGAGGAAGAAGTGGACAATGAAATCACTGGCTGGCCCAACATGGGAAGGAGGCAAGCTGAAAGAGGACAGCAGTACCGCAACAGGCTGTAAGAGGCGGTGGGGTGGAAAAAGGGAGAAGGCAGGCCACACCAACAAGTGTGGACGATAAAAGAATTGTCAAATGCAACCTGTGCCGTACCAAAATGAGCAGGGGCATGAACACTAGCAACCTGACCACCACCAACATGATCTTCATGGCAGCAAAGCACCCTAATAGGTGGGCCAAACGCCTGGATCCACAATCAGTGTCTGCGGGTCACACCACTGCCTCCTCTTCCCTGTGTTACATGCTAGCCAAGATGCAGGCCCAGATGCCTCCCCCCTGTACCTGGACCCTCGTAAGCACCATCAGCGAGCACATCCACTTCTGTGTCCCAACGCAGCATACAGGTGTCCATACCCCAGGCCTTTGAACGAAAGTGCAAATACCCAGCCACCCACCCACAGGCCATAGCACTAAATGCACACCTTTACAAATTACTGGCACTGAAAATGTTGCTTGTGGACACTGAGGCTTTTTGCAGTCTGATGGCGGCGGCTGTCCCTTGTTATTCAGTACCTAGCCGCCACTATTTTTGCCGGTGTGCCCTCACCGCCTTACACCAGCATGTGTCCCGTAACATAACCCATGCCCTGACCAATGCAGTTACTGGGAAGGTCCACTTAACGACTGAAACATGGACAAGTGCTTCCGGCCAGGGACGCTACATTTCCCTTACGGCACACTGGGTGAACGTTGTGGAGACTGGGAGCGAGTCATACCCTGGGATGGCAAAGGTGCTACCGACACAAAGGATTGCGGGGCTCTACTTCCATCAGGATTTCCGCCACCACCTACATTAGCGGCTGAAACCCTTCCTTCTCCTCCACCACTTCCATCTAGGAACTCTCATCTTGCAGCACCAGTCAGACTTCAGTCAGTAGCTGGAAGCAGTTTAGCACAGCGGTGGGGAAGCGGCAACAGGCTGTGCTGAAACTCATTTGCTTGGTGACAAACAACACACTGCCACAGTGCTGTGGCAGGGTATAAGGGACCAGGCTGAGCTGTGGCTCTCGCCACTCAACCTACAACCAGGCGTGGTTGTGTCTGATAACGGCCGCAACTTGGTGGCAGCTTTGGAGCTCGGCAAGCTCACACACATACTGTCACGCTCAGGTGTGGGGGGAAAACCACACAGAGCATATGAGGGAAAGAAGATTAGGCCTGGAAACTAAGGAAGGTAGATGGACACCTCCTAAAGGAAACCATGACTCTAATCGTGATTGACTACCAGTATGAACAGGCCTCAAATGTAGGCGAGTTCATACACAGGAACCTAAACCAAACTGACCCTATAGGACCCTGGAACTAATGACAGGAATGAGTCTACCTGTTCCTCCAACAGGAAGGACGAACAGGAGTCTCCCTCAGGACTAACAATTGCTTCAACTTAGTGGTTCAGCGGTTTCTCAAAAACTACACTTTTTCGCCTGAGCTGCTGGTGAAGGTGCACATTTCCGAGTACCTCGCTGACAATGTCAACATCCTCAGCGATCCCTCTGTGCCTTATAATTATTGGGTGTCTAAGCTGGACACTTGGCATGAACTGGCGCTCTACGCCTTGGAGGTGCTGGCCTGCCCTGCCGCCAATGTTTTGTCGGAGCGGTTATTTAGTGCCGCTGGGGGCATAATAACTGCTAAGCGCATCCACCAGTCAACTAAAAATGCTGACGCTAATCAAAATGAACAAGGCCTGGATTGCCCCTGATTTCGCTACCCCACCAGAGGAAAGCAGCTGAACATAAAGGAACTTTAAAGGAACTTCCTCTTCTCGTCCTCTTCCTCCTCTTCCTCCATCATATCAAACTGCTTATTAAGCTGCCCTCGCCTTTAAATATTTAAGAGGTTCACCAGCAGGCCCTCACCCCTAATTTTTTAACCTAAAAAATTAACCTCATTCTGATCCTCCTCCTGACATGTTGACCTAACAAGAACCTGTCTTGCGCCACCCTCCAAACTGAGACATGACGCTAGGAGTTTTGGATGACTTTGTTTCTTGTGCTCTGCCAGCAGACACTGTTTCACCACGCCCACCGTGCACCATCAGCAGCACGCCCACTTCCCTGTCCTTTACTGCTCGCCTTGCGCATACTAAATGTTATATATGCAAGTTTGTCAAAAGCACAGTTGCACAGAATTTTTTAAGTGTATGATAATTTCACCGAATGAGCAAACGTTATGCAGCAGACGCAGCGCAGGTAATGTCATATACCTGTGCTGCATGTGCAGTATAACCTTTATGTATTCTAAATACCTGACATCAGGTGTATTTTTTTCTGCCGTTATTCATATAATGTATAACGTTTGCGCAATTAGGCACAGATAGTGTAGGGATAGGATTTGGCTAGGCAATATTATTCTTGATGGTCAAAATTTGCGCAAGTTTGCCTAATCTTAACACCAGCTGCGCAGCGCGTGCAGGACAATGTATGATTTTCCTATATACCTGACATTTATTGCGTTTCTTTCTGCCGCTAATCACGGTGGCATTATATGTGCAGGACAATGTATGTTTCTCCTATGCACCTGACATTTATTGTGTATCTTTCTGCCGCTAATCACGGCGACATTAGTAATGTCGCCTTCAATAGCTACAGAAAAAAATACACCGGATTTCTGTTATTTGAGATACACAAATGTTACACAGCAGACGCTGAAAAGGTGGTGTTAAGGTCAGGCAACCTCGTGCAATTTTTAACCCACCAAAATAATATATTGCAGCCAGATATAACAATGGACTTTTGTGTGAACAGAACAACTAGCCCTGCCTAGCCAAATCCTATCCCTACACTATATGCACCTCCTTGCACAAATGTTATACAGCAGACGCAAAAGAGGTACTGCCGCCTTAATTAACGGCAGGAAAAATAGCAACAGATGTCAGGTATATAGACTACAGAACGGTTCTAATGCACACTCTGTGCATGTGGTATTAGCGCCAGGCACACTTGCGTTCTTTTTGCCCCAAAATAATAAAAAAAAATGCAGATATAACAACTGACTTTTGTGTCTTTTGAACAGAACTACTAGCCCTGCCTAGCCAAATCCTATCCCTACACTATATGTCCCTCCTTGCGCAAATGTTATACAGCAGACGCAAAAGAGGTACTGTGGACATAATTAACAGCAGAAAAAATAGCAAAGGATGTCAGGTATATAGTATACAGAGAGTAATACACCATGCACCAGCTGCGCAGGTGGCGTTAATGTCAGGCCACCTTGCTCAATTTTTAACCCCTTAAAAAATATATATATATTGCAGCAAGATATAATAGCCCTTAAAAGGGCTTTTGGGTCTTTTCAGAAGAAATACTATCCCTGCCTAGCGTTCTTCTCTCCCTACACTATCTGTCCCTCCTTGCAGCAGCTCTCTCTGACTCGGTATGATCCGGTCACATGTCACCGGGTGCTTTATAGCACCCGATGAAGCGTTCCCGGCCATCCAATCAGTGTAATGCCAGTGGCAAACATGGCTACTGGCATTACAGTGAATGCCAGTACCTTCCCGCACTCTAATTGGCTAATTAGTTTTGCGGGGAAGGGACTTGAGCATGGGGCTCGAGCACACGCGGTGTTCGGTCGTACACCGCATGGACACGAGCGCCGCCATGTTCGGCCAAATACTATACATGTTCGCTCAACACTAAGTATGATGTAAAACACCTAGGGCCATATATATGAAAACTGTCCCATAGAAACAAATCAGAGCTCCCCTTTCATTTCCTATGGTGCTCTTGAGAAATGAAAGGGAAGCTCTGACTGGTTGCTATGGGCAACAAAGAAAGTCTTAGACCTAGATAGTTTTCATACATCAGGCCCTTAGTGAGCTGTACCCAGAGAAAAGCTTGATACTGAAAGTTCAGAGTAAAGATATCTAGTAAAACATAGATTACAAACTTTTTTTGTCATGACATGTCTGTACTATTGATTTATGCATAGTTTGTTTAAGGTTATCGCTTAAACATGCGCCATGTATGAAGGAGTCGGAGTCGAAATTAGAGTCGGGGCTTTGGCTTACCGACTCCACAGCCCTGGCTGCAACTGTACATTCAACACGTCAAGTGTCAAATTATTGCATGGTACATTGCTGGATTTTATTTGGTTTCTCTTCAATCCTTCTCACTGAAAATCTGCTCACTACATCTAGGAAGACTTTTGACTACAAGTAAATCACCTAATAAATAGGCTAAATTTGCAGCATAAAAAAAGAAAAGAACGGGATGGCACTACACCTACTAATTCCTATTTTGCAGTCAGGTAGTGAGCAATACCAGGAGCAGTATAGTGAGAATGCGGTGGTGCTCTGCTCCGTGAATAGTACAGTCCAATATTCCTGAGACATGTAAAAAGAAGAAAAAGGTAGAAGCGGCACTCACCATCCAACTCTTCTTTATTGATGGCAAAATGCAAATGGCCTGACGAAGCACAACTAAGCGCGAAGCGGCCGTTGCCTGATGCCCGCCTCGGTGCGAAGTACCGTCCGCCCCCATACTATGTAAGTGTTATTTTTGCCCTTAATAAAGAAGAGTTGGATGGTGAGTGCCGCTTCTACCTTTTTCTTCTTTTTACATGTCTCAATAGGCTAAATTTGGACTGAAAGAAAAATCCTACAAACAGTTCATCTGTGAAATAAAAATGGCATTGTAGAATGAATTAAGGGCAGGTTAACACATTCTGGAACAGACTGTCAGCTTTCATATTCAGTGGCAGCACATTTGGCAGAATTTTCTGAGAAAAAATATTCTTTCTCCTTGGCTGCATCTAAACACCTCTAGATTCTGTGAAAGAGCCCACAAGTATCTCACAAGTATCTGAACATTAAATTACCGTATTTTTCACCCTATAAGACGCACTACTAGGTTTTAGAGGAGGAAAATAACAAAAAAAAAAAATTTGAACTGTGTGTTAAAATATTGACACAATATTATGGGGGGATTATGGGGGGATCTGCTTTTGACACCCTGTTATGGGGATCTGCTGCTGACACATTATTATGGGGAGATCTGCTGTGACACACTTATGGGGGATCTGCTGTGACGTACTGTTATAGGGGGGGAATCTGCTGTGACGCACTGTTATGACGGGATCTGCTGTGATGCACTGTTATGGGGGGATCTGCTGTGATGTACTGTTATGGGAGGAATCTGCTGTGACACACTGTTATGAGGGGATCTGCTGTGACACACTGTTATGAGGGGATCTGCTGTGGCACACTGTTATGAGGGGATCTGCTGTGACACACTGTTATGAGGGGATCTGCTGTGGCACACTGTTATGAGGGGATCTGCTGTGACACACTGTTATGAGGGGATCTGCTGTGACACACTGTTTTGAGGGGATCTGCTGTGACACACTGTTATGAGGGGATCTACTGTGCCACACTGTTATGGGGGGAATCTGCTGTGACGTACTGTTATGGGGGAATCTGCTGTGACGTACTGTTATGGGGGGAATCTGCTGTGACGTACTGTTATGGGGGGAATCTGCTGTGACGCACTGTTATGACGGGATCTGCTGCGATGCACTGTTATGACGGGATCTGCTGCGATGCACTGTTATGTGGGGGATCTGCTGCGATGCACTGTTATGTGGGGGATCTGCTGTGATGCACTGTTATGAGGGGATCTGCTGTGATGTATTGTTATGGGAGGAATCTGCTGTGACACACTGTTATGAGGGGATCTGCTGTGACACACTGTTTTGAGGGGATCTGCTGTGGCACACTGTTATGGGGGGGAATCTGCTGTGACACACTGTTGGGGGGGAATCTGCTGCTGACACACTTGTGGGAGGGGGATGTCCAGTGATAGGTTTTTGTGGGAACTCTTTATTAGGTAGACACTGTAGGTACCTTTTGTCAGTAGTTTAGCTGCACTCCAGAGAATTTTTCAGAGCAGCACAATCACCAGAGGACACAGATACACAGGAGCAGGCATATGGGAAGACGTAAGGGCAGAGCAGCCATGTGTGACAGGAAAGCCTGTTCCCGTCCATAGTCTGCCTGCTCCAGCACACTAGCCCCTGGTCTCCCTGCTACTGTGCATCAGCCGGCTCAGACACGCACTCTCCTACCTCCAGCTTCCCCCTGCCGGGCTCATCAGCAGCACACACCTTCAGCCTTCCCCACCAGGCTCTCCAGCAGCACATTCCTCCAGCCCCGGCCACACTCACTCTGCAGACAGAGTAAGACCTCATTCACATGACCGTATGTTTTTTTTTGAGGATCCGCATATTTGCGGATCCGTTTTTTGCGGATATCCGCATAATCACGGAATGTGTATTCCGTACTTTCTCCTTTTTTCACGTTGCTTAAAAATGCGGTTCTGTTTTTTTGCGGATATCCGCAAAAAAACGGATTGTCTCCGTATGATGTGCGTTTTTTTGCGGATCCGCAAAAAAACGGAAGGTGACAAAATAATTTTTTTAAAATAAAGATTGAATGAATTTATGGAAAAAAAAAGTATAAAATTGTATCACATGATCCTCTAGACGGCATTTTGTGTGTCTGTGAACACTGGGTGCCTTGTGAGAGACTTTTGCTTGGCCAGTATTAGTGTCGCACAATATTTCTTGGTGTTGAGATATGTCTGACGTGAGTGAGGTTCTCCTGTGCTATCTTTTCACTCGGCAATTTGAACGGCAGTCACCACTGTTGTTTGAGGAGCCGGTGAAGAGAAGGAGGCATTGGGTTCATCCTATTGTTTCCAAGCGGCTCAGGAAGGGCTGTTTTTATTCTTTGTATGCTGACTTGCGGCAGAATCCAGATACATTTTTTGGGTACTGTCGTATGTCAGTATCCACTTTTGATATTTTGCTCCAGTCTCTACGTTCGGGCCTTACATTGCAGGACACGAACATGAGGCGGAGCATTTTTCCTCTCGTTTCAGGTTCCTGGCTACGGGTAACTCATTTGCTTCACTGCATTATGAGTTTCTCCTGGGAATCTCGACAATTTCTGGGATAGTCTGTCACACGTGTATGTGTCAAATGTGTATGTCTGGGTTCTGCTCTGAACCCTTAAAAATTACTTGAATGAAATGGATAACAGTTACAGCATTATGTCATTGTTAGCCATTACATTCCTATACTTTTCAGATCAAGAAGTATCAAACTTGTGACTCCAAAATGAAGTTTAAATTCAAACTTTAAATGTGTGAGCAATAAAATAATTTTACACACAGAGACAGTAATTTTGAAAAAAGGAACAAACAAATTTTTTTTCAAAGTTCAAACAACTCCTGTGTATATGGGCCGATGGGGTATGTGGATCCACTGCCCCGGGATGTGGAGCCTGTATCTTGGCCACTATGTGGCCCTATGGGGGGTTGGGAGTTAAAACTCTCATGAAGCTTTTGTCTCTCATATTCGACAAACTTATGTATGTTCATGGGGTCAGGAGACAATGTAAAAATGTCCAGTACTGCATGTAGTGTGGAGACGCATAGATTTTTTCTCTCCGGGGTCACATTTTTGAGAAAAGATGATAAGCCTCGTACCATCTTATCCTCCTCGCAGTCCATCCTGTTTCGGGTCAAAAATTCCAATATATGGGCATCTATTACCTCCCTTGGATTTTGACCCGAAACAGGAGGGGCCTGCTGACGCCTGCGTGGAGGGCGTCTAGGCAACTCACAAATTTCTGCCTCTTCCGTTGTCTGTGGAGGTGGTGTAACAGGCATGGGTGGCATGGCAGGCATTGGCGGTGAGGATGTGGAGGGTCCGGGAGACATTCTTGGCTGGGTGGAGGTCCCAGCAACTTGGGTATCTGTATTTTGGGACGATGAATCCCCCTCAGGGTCGTCCTGAAGAGTGTCTACCGTCCTATGGAATGACAATTAAAAAAAAAAAATTAATCATACAATTTAAAACATTAAAAACAGAATTATAAGCTACATAATGGGATCACTATAGAATGTAGGGCAAACAAAGGACAGCACCAGAGAAAGAGCAGTATGTCATCTATTCCTCGAGCCGCTCCTTTCACATAGGTACAACCATCATATCTAACATCATGTTGCTATAGGCTAGTGCACGGCAACCATTGTATTTGATTGGCAATCCCCATTTTAATGCATTAGAGATGTAAAGTAAAAATAAAAAGTACTTACGGACGCAATTCAAGTACAGGCTTCAATAATTCCAAGAAGCGGCTATACAGATATGGCTTCTTCTGACGCCCACCACTCCCACTCTTGCCTTTTTTTGCAATATTCTCGCACCGATATTGATCACGCTGGAGTGCCACCTAGTCTTGACAAGCTGGACTGTACAAATAATTAAAAATTCATTGAAATTAAACTTTGGCAATAATCACACAAATCAGTGTCTTGCTTCTACCTAACACATGTCATCCCTACACACAGGGCCCTATCCTCTACACCCTAGCTGCTCGTGCAAGAATGATTCTAGCAGAGGAGCAAAGTATTAAAAGTACAGGCCTTGCACATCCTTCTACCTAACACATGTCATCCCTACACACAGGGCCCTATCCTCTACACCCTAGCTGCTCGTGCAAGAATAATTCTAGCAGAGGAGCAAAGTATTAAAAGTACAGGCCTTGCACATCCTTCTACCTAACACATGTCATCCCTACACACAGGGCCCTATCCTCTACACCCTAGCTGCTCGTGCAATACTTTTTAATATTATAGTTTGAAAAATCACATTGCAAAAAGCACTTACCATATTTTTTTTTGTCTTGCCATCCGCTAATTCCCACTGCGACGGCAGGAGCTCCTGGGCCACTTCTTGCCAGGACCGATCCTTTCGGATTCGGTCATGATAAGAATCACTCCGTAGATCCCATAAGTCGGGACGGGCTTGGATCAGCACTATCATTTTGTCTACTGGGAAAGCAGCCATGTTCAGTTGGTGCACAGAGAAAAATCATCTACAAATGCTCCTTGCAGGTGCAGACAGTTTTAGCTGAAAATGTATCTTTTTAGTGGGCAGTCTAATAATTTTGCGGACCCGGATCCGCAAAAATGCGGAAGACATATGGAATACATTCCGTATGTCTTCCGCATAATTGCGGAACCATAGACTTGAATGGGGCCACGGAGCCGAGTTTCCTGAGAAACATAGGACACGCTCTATCTTTTTTGCGGCACAACGGAACGGAACTACGGATGCGGAAAGCATACGGTGTGATGTCCGCAACATTTACAGCCCCATTGATATCAATGGGTCCGCAACTTTTCCGCAAAAAACGGATCCGCAAATATGTGGATCGGCTAAAAAACATACGGTCGTGTGAATGAGCTCTAAGTCAGTGAAAAGACGGATGTCCGGTACATCGCAGGCTGCTATCCCTATGCCGCACAGCCTGCGACGTGCCAGCAACATGAAATGAGCCGGACGTTTTTTTTCCCCTGCACTGTATTTGCCCCATAAGATGCATTAACAGTCCCCCCCCCCACCCACTTTGAGAGGGAAAAAAGTGCGTCTTATGGGACGGACAATATGCTACATGAACTAAACAATCGCTTGCACGTCATCTTTATACTGCCATATTCCTCAGAGTATGGTGGCTGTTTTTCCTCC
This sequence comes from Rhinella marina, assembly GCA_900303285.1. Classification (NCBI taxonomy): domain Eukaryota; kingdom Metazoa; phylum Chordata; class Amphibia; order Anura; family Bufonidae; genus Rhinella; species Rhinella marina. The sequence continues at coordinate 67,083 of ONZH01002370.1, read as the reverse complement.
ATCCTCTTCAACTGAACAACTAGAGCTCCCATTCACTGAAAGCATGCAGAGATGTTGAAAATTGCATAACATTTTATTTTTTAATGAATAAAGTTAACAGGAAGCTGAATACATATTTAACCCCTTCCAGGCACAGCCATTTTTTACCTTCCTGACCCTACCTAATTTTGCAAATCTGACATGTCACTTTATGTCCCCGTGGCACCAATCCTGAGCCTGTTTAGTGGTAAATTTAAGTCAATATGTTTTACCTTTATTTATTTTTAAAAAAAAAATCGAAAGTTTACATAATATTTGCATATATTCACAATTTTCTAAATTTGAATGTATCTGCTTTTAAGACGGATAGTAACACCTCATAAAATAGTTATTATTAACATTCAAAGTATACTTTATATCGGCATCATTTTGTAAATGTCATTTAAATTTTTTTTAGGATGTTAAAAGACTTTTTCAAAGAAAATTTCCCAAACCAACCAAGAGTAACATAGTAACATAGTAACATAGTTTATAAGGCCGAAAAAAGGCATCTGTCCATCCAGTTCGGCCCGTTTTCCTATAAGTTGATCCAGAGGAAGGCAAAGAAACCCTGTGAGGTAAAAGTCAATTTTCCCCACTTTAGGGAAAAAAATTCCTTCCCGACTCCAATCAGGCAATCAGAATTACTCCCTGCATCAACGACCCATCTCTAGTAACTATAACCTGTAATATTATTACCCTCCAAAAACACATCCAGGCCTCTCTTGAACTCTTTTAGTGAACTTACCATCACCACCTCCTCAGGCAGAGAGTTCCATAGTCTCACTGCTCTTACCGTAAAGAATCCTCTTCTATGTTTGTACAAACCTTCTTTCCTCCAGACGCAGAGGATGTCCCCTTGTCATAGTCACAGTCCTGGGGATAAACAGATCATGGGAGAGATCTCTGTACTGACCCCTGATATATTTATACATAGTTATTAGATCTTCCCTCAGTCATCTTTTTTCTAAAGTGACCCTAATTTAGATAATCTTTCTGGGTACTGCTGTCCACCCATTCCCTAATTTAGATAATCTTTCTGGGTACTGCTGTCCACCCATTCCAGTTATTACTTTAGTTGCCCTCCTCTGAACCCTCTCCAGCTCTGCTATGTCTGCCTTGTTCACAGGAGCCCAGAAGTGTACACAGTACTCCATGTGCGGTCTGACTAGTGATTTGTAAAGTGGCAGGACTATGTTCTCATCATGGGCATCTATGCCTCTTTTGATGCAACCCATTATCTTATTGGCCTTGGCAGCAGCTGTCTGACACTGGTTTCTACAGCATAGTTTGCTGTTCACTAAAATTCCTAGGTCCTTTTCCATGTCAGAGTTACCCAATATTTTACCATTTAGTATGTACTGGTGACTTGCATTATTCCTTCCCATATGCATAACCTTACATTTGTCAGTGTTAAACCTCATCTGCCACTTCTCTGCCCAAGCCTCCAGTCTATCCAGATCCATCTGTAGCAGTGTACTCTTCTGTGTTAATTACTTTACACAGTTTAGTGTCATCTGCAAAAATTGATATTTTACTGTGCAAGCCTTCTACAATATCATTAATAAATATATTGAAGAGAATAGGGCCCAATACTGACCCCTGTGGTACCCCACTAGTGACCCAGTCTGAGTATGTACCATTAATAACCACCCTCTGTTTTCTTTCACTGAGCCAGCTGCTGATATGGAGTTATTTGCTTATTTTTATTGAGGTGCTCCAAGATAGCATCTCTTAGAAAACCCTCAAACAGTTTACCCAGGACCGATGTTAAACTTACCGGCCTATAGTTCCCGGGCTCTGTTTTTCGACCCTTTTTGAATATTGGCACCACATTTGCTATGCACCAATCCTGTGGAACACTCCCTGTCAGTATAGAGTCCTTAAATATCAGAAATAAGGGTCTGGCAATGACATTACTTAATTCTCTTAGGATACGAGGGTGTATGCCATCCGGTCCTCTCACAAAAAGAGTAAAGGACCAATCCATTTTTGAATTCACCTTGAGAGGCTTACATAATAGAAACCCCTCAAATCATTCAAAACTGATTTTAGAAACCGTGTTAACCCTTTAAGTGTTCTACAGGAATTAAAGGGGTTGTCCAAGTTATGAAAAAAAAAATATAGCACTGTAAATCTGATGGGCAGCAATATATAACTAAGTTCAGAAAGTTTTAGGCAAAAAAAATCTATATTTCCCCCCTCGCCCTATGACAGCACCCCTGGAGAGACGCCTCCCACTCCTCAGGACAGGAAACAGCCAAAAACTTTTGCATAAAAGGTAGCTCCACCTCATAGCCCCCAGTTCTGTTTCCTGTCCTGCGGAGCAGGAGAGCCAGGGGTGCTGAGGCATCCTAGTTTTTCAAAGCATGAGAGGTGAGCCGAGGGCGCCCCCAATAAGAATTTCTACCATGGGGGGGTTACCCTATAGAGGTGTAAGTCTCCCATGGGGAGCAACCTCTGAGACAATCTCCCTAGTCCCCCACCTGTCTCCGGACGGCGGACTTTTCCCTCTTTTTTCCTCCTCTGGGGCTCCCCGTCAGGTCTGCAGGCTTCTCGGCGGGCGAAATCCTCCTCAGTCGGATCCAGTGTGGTATGCGCGCGCGACGGACTGTGCGGCGCATGGAGTTTTTCTCCGGCGCCGCGTATGACGTCAGGCGGGAGATGCAGGTTACTTCCGGGTAGGCTCCGGTGACCTGTTCTTGGACCAGGTGGCGGCGGTGAGTGGGGGCTCGTAGAGGAGGAAAGGGGTAGACCCTGCACCTTGCTGCAGGGTCCCCATTGGAGCACCAATTAAGAGGGAGGGTCTCGCGGGTGGTTTAAATAAGGCGCGCTGGGAGGGGGAGATTGCCAGCTTCAGAGGACTTGGAACACCACTCCTTGTCTGTGGTGTTTGTGACTCCAGCAAAGATGGAAGAGCGCGCTGAGGCGGTGGAGCCTGCTGAAACTCCTGCACCGGTATTCCTGGTGGGGTAAGAGGGGAAGTTCCCCATTTAAGAAGCTTTTCAGGAACTTATATATACATATATGTATTGTTATAGGTTGAGGCCCGCAAGAAAGACAGGCCCAGGCTTTGCGCTCTGTGCAAAAGAAAATTATATTGGTCAGAAAAGAATATTTGTGTCCAATGCATTGGAAAGGTCGTTAAGGACGCTTCTCCGGTCCTGGTGGCGGATATGAGAAATATGTTGAGAGGGGAATTCAGGTCCTTGAGAGAACATCCAATGTTGGAAGTCCCTGGAACTTCCACTGAGGCTCCGGTGTTGATACCCCGTCCGGGTCCCTCTCTATCTCAGGATTCTAGGGACGAGGATAAAGGTTCTCAGGAGGAGGGGGAGGTGGAAGATTCTGGAACTGAGGACTTATCTTCTAACCAATTATTTAGCACCGAGAATATTGATAGTCTTGTTTCGGCGGTAAGATCTACTATGAATGTGGAGGATTCCCCAGTAACTGAATCCGTACAGGACAAGATGTACGAGACATTGATTGCTAAGAAAAGAAAGGGATTTCCATTGCATAGCAGCATAAGAGGGTTGGTGCAAAAGGAATGGAACAACCCTGATCGCAGATTTTTTGTGCCCAGGCATTTAAAGCGAAAGTACCCCTTTGACGAGTCTGACTCTCTACACTGGGATAGAGCTCCAAAACTGGATCCTGCTATTTCTAAGATCACCAGGAAGGCGGCTCTATCCTTTGAGGATCTAGGTGTTCTTAAGTGATGGGTTCCTTAAGAAGGCTTGGGAGGCATCCACCGCTTCCATGAGACCTAATATTGCAGCGACCTCAGTTGCTAGATCCTTGAAATCTTGGCTTCAGCAACTTGAGGCTCACTTAAAAGCGGGTACTCCAAGAGAGGACATTGTCACGTCTTTGCCCACCTTGTTTGGGGCAACAGACTTTTTATTTGACGCATCAGCTGATGCTCTACGCCTTTCTGCCCGTACCGCAGCCCTTTCCAACTCGGCACGTAGATCCCTGTGGATCAAAGAGTGGAAGGGAGATCTGGCTTCCAGAGCTAAGTGCTGTGCATTGCCCTGTGAAGGGGAGTTTTTGTTCGGTCCTGCCCTCGACTCGGTCCTGGAAAACACATCTGATAGAAAGAGAGGGTTTCCCTCCCTTACTCCTATGATTAGGAGGCCCTTTCGTGGCAGGGTGTCATAGTAACATAGTTACATATAGTAACATAGTAACATAGTTTATAAGGCCGAAAAAAGACATCTGTCCATCCAGTTCGGCCTGTTTTCCTACAAGTTGATCCAGAGGAAGGCAAAAAAACCCTGTGAGGTAGAAGCCAGTTTTCCCCACTAGGGAAAAAAATTCCTTCCCGACTCCAATCAGGCAATCAGAATAACTCCCTGGATCAACGACCCCTCTCTAGTAACTATAACCTGTAAGATTATTACCCTCCAAAAATACATCCAGGCCCCTCTTGAACTCTTTTAGTGAACTTACCATCACCACCTCCTCAGGCAGAGAGTTCCATAGTCTCACTGCTCTTACCGTAAAGAATCCCCTTCTATGTTTGTGTACAAACCTTCTTTCCTCCAGACGCAGAGGATGGCCCCTCGTCACAGTCACAGTCCTGGGGATAAATAGATCGTGGGAGAGATCTCTGTACTGACCTCTGATATATTTATACATAGTTATTAGATCTCCCCTCAGTCGTCTTTTTTCTAAAGTGAATAACCCTAATTTTGATAATCTTTCTGGGTACTGTAGTCCACCCATTCCAGTTATTACTTTAGTTGCCCTCCTCTGAACCCTCTCCAGGTCTGCTATGTCTGCCTTGTTCACAGGAGCCCAGAACTGTACACAGTACTCCATGTGTGGTCTGACTAGTGATTTGTAAAGTGGCAGGACTATGTTCTCATCACGGGCATCTATGCCTCTTTTGATGCAGCCCATTATCTTATTGGCCTTGGCAGCAGCTGTCTGACATTGGTTTCTGCAGCTTAGATTTCTGTTCACTAAAATTCCTAGGTCCTTTTCTATGTCAGAGTTACCCAATATTTTACCATTTAGTATGTACTGGTGACTTGCATTATTCCTTCCCATATGCATAACTTTACATTTGTCAGTGTTAAACCTCATCTGCCACTTCTCTGCCCAAGCCTCCAGTCTATCCAGATCCATCTGTAGCAGTGTACTGTCCTCTTCTGTGTTAATTACTTTACACAGTTTAGTGTCATCTGCAAAAATTGATATTTTACTGTGCAAGCCTTCTACAAGATCATTAATAAATATATTGAAGAGAATAGGGCCCAATACTGACCCCTGTGGTACCCCACTAGTTACAGTGACCCAATCTGAGTATGTGCCATTAATAACCACCCTCTGTTTTCTATCACTGAGCCAGTTACTTACCCAGATACAGACATTTTCTCCCAGGCCAAGCATTCTCATCTTATATACTAACCTTTTATGTGGTACAGTGTCAAATGCTTTGGAGAAGTCCAGATATACGACATCCATTGATTCGCTGCGGTCCAGTCTAGAACTTACCTCCTCATAGAAACTGATTAAATTGGTTTGACATGACCGATCCCTCATGAAGCCGTGCTGATATGGAGTAATTTGCTTATTTTCATTGAGGTACTCCAAGATAGCATCTCTTAGAAAACCCTCAAACAGTTTACCCACGACAGATGTTAAACTTACCGGCCTATAGTTCCCAGGCTCTGTTTTTGGACCCTTTTTGAATATTGGCACCACATTTGCTATGCGCCAATCCTGTGGAACACTCCCTGTCCCAGGGGTAGGAGGGATTCCCAGCCTGAGTCGAAAAGGGGCAGATGGAGGGGACAATATAAGGGGAAAGGTGTTCTCTTCAACCCTCCTGATTCCTCCAAAAAAGCTGCACAATGACGCCAGTCACCCTGTGGGAGGTCGTCTGTCACTGTATTGGGACGCTTGGGAGAAGGTATCCGCAAGCGGTTGGGTGTTAGACACAATAAAGCACGGTTTGAAAATAGTTTTCTTGTGTCCTCCAGTTCAAAGATTTATAGTGACGGACTTAAGATCGGATCCCCACAGGCAGAAAGCATTAGAGTCAGAGGTCTCCTCCCTGATTCAAAAGAATGTGCTAATTCCAGTCCCCAATCGGGAAAGGGGGAGCGGTTTTTACTCGACCCTCTTTTTGGTGAAAAAAACGGATTCTACCTTTCGGACCATAATAAACCTGAAACTTCTCAACAAATCCTTGGTGTACGAGAAGTTCAGGATGGAATCCATAAAATCTGCCATCCTGAACCTTCAGAGGGGCTGTTATATGGTTACGCTAGATCGAAAAGATGCGTATTACCATGTACCAATCTTTCCGGACCATCAAAGGTTTTTGAGAGTGGCGGTGGTTGTCCAGGGTCAGATAGAGCACTACCAGTATCAGGCACTCCCCTTTGGCCTATCTCAGGCTCCCAGGGCCTTCACAAAGATAATAGCGGAGGTCATGGCCCATGTCAGAGAAAAGAAGGTTGTGATAGTGCCGTACCTGGACGATTTCCTCCTTGTAGCCAATTCCAGGGAAAGACTCCTCTACCACCTGGCCAGGTTTCGGGAGATCCTGCACAACCTTGGCCTAGAGGTGAATCTGAAGAAATCTTCCCTGATTCCAAGTCAGACTTGCACCTTTTTAGGAGTTCAGATAGACTCCAGGAAGCAGATTTGCCATCTTCCCGATCCCAAAATATCTCTGATCCGAAACAAAATCCAGGATCTACTGCTAAAGAGTGTTACCACCCTAAGGGAAGCTATGTCTCTCCTGGGTCTTTTGACCTCGTGTATTCCTGCCGTAAAATGGGCCCAGTACCATTCAAGAGTTCTTCAGCAGCAGATCCTTGCAGAATGGGACAGAAAAAATTTATCTTTGGACGTCCCTCTCTGTCTCTCCCCACTGACTATAAGGTCCCTAGGTTGGTGGATGGATCCTCGCAACCGAACAAAAGGAGTTCCCTGGGCACCAAAGGACGTATTCATTTTGACGACAGATGCCAGTCCTATAGGGTGGGGGGCCCATGCGGAGGGCCTACTGCTTCAGGGCTCTTGGTCCCTGGAGGAAAGTCGGAGGTCACAGAATTTGAGAGAACTGACGGCAGTGTTCTATGCTCTCTCCCAAGCACTTCCTCAGATTGGGGGGAGGGATGTCATGATAAGGTCAGACAATGCCACTGTTGTATCATATATAAATCACCAAGGAGGTACGAGATCAGATGCACTAATGAGGATATCTCATTTCATCCTCCACCTGGCGGAACTGAATCTGGGTTCTCTGTCTGCCCTACATCTAAGGGGGATAGAGAACGTAGAGGCAGACTTCCTCAGCCGTCACCACCTATCCCAGGGGGAGTGGGTATTAAATCAGGAGGTTTTCATCAAGATTACGAGACTGTGGGGGATTCCTCAAATAGACCTCTTTGCCACCAGACACAACAGAAAGGTGGACAGGTTCTTCTCTCTAAGTCCCCGTGATTTCCCATCAGGTGTGGATGCATTTTCCCAGTTCTGGGGGGGGAAGGAGCTAATGTATGCCTTTCCCCCAATAAGACTGATTCCCAGAGTCCTAAGGAAGATAAGGGAGGACAGGGCAGAAGTTGTTATGGTGGCCCCCTTCTGGCCCAGGAGGGTCTGGTTTTCTTGGCTCCAGATTCTTTCCGTTCAGGATCCTTGGGTGCTTCCGGTAGAGAATCTCCTGTCCCAGGGCCCAGTGGTTTATCCGGCGGTTCAGGGTCTTCACCTCGCGGCGTGGAAATTGAGAGGCTGCTTCTGACTCAAAGAGGTCTATCTGCTGAAGTAGCCGAGACATTGCTGGCCAGTCGTAAACCAGTAACATGTCAGATATACCACAGAACCTGGAGGGCTTTCTGCAGATTCGTTGGTTCACCACTAAATACTCTAGCTCCTCCAGATATCTCTCTGATATTAGATTTCTTACAGGCAGGGTTGAACAAAGGCCTTAGGCCTAGTACTATAAAGGTACAGATTTCTGCCCTAAGTGCTTTGTATGATGTTAGACTTTCTGACTATCCCTGGGTTAGTAGATTCGTGAGAGCGGCTGGTAGATTATATCCCTCGCTATCCAAGAAATCTCCTCCGTGGGATCTTAATCTCGTCTTGTCAGCTCTAACTTCCCCTCCTTTCGAGCCGCTATCAGGATTACAGATTAAGATCCTCTCTTGGAAGCTGGCTTTTTTGATCGCCATTACTTCGGCAAGAAGGGTTGGGGAAATTACAGCTTTCTCTATTAATAGTCCCTATATGTCCATCAGAGAAGACAGAGTGGTTTTATCCCCTGATCCTGCGTTTCTACCTAAGGTGGTTTCTGATTTCCACCGATCCCAGGAAGTTATACTCCCATCTTTTTGTGAGAATGCAAGAAATGAGAAGGAGTTAAAATTCCATTGTTTAGACGTCAGAAGATGTCTTCTCAGGTATCTAGAGGTTACAGAGGAGTTTAGGAATAGCCAGCAGTTATTTCTTCTTTTCCAAGGGAAAAATAGGGGCAAGGCAGCTTCTTCTAAGACTGTCGCAGGTTGGATTAGACAATCCATCATCTTAGCCTATTCTTCGTTAGGTAGAGATACTCCGGGTCCCTTTGGTGCTCACTCAACAAGAGCTGTTTCTACCTCCTGGGCAGAGCGAGCTTCTGCGTCCATTGACCAGATTTGTAGGGCAGCTACATGGAGTAATCCTCACACGTTTTTTAGGCATTATAGGCTACAGCTAGCCCCTGAAGGAGACCTTTCCTTTGGAAGGAAGGTCTTGCAGGTGGTTGTCCCCCCCCTAATGCTTCTATCCTAGTCTACTCTCCAGGGGTGCTGTCATAGGGCGAGGGGGGAAAACTTAAATTACTTACCGGTAATTTCTTTTCCTTGAGCCTATGACAGCACCCGCAGCATCCCACCCTGGCTGATTAGACTATTTCTATATCTGTTTCTTTTATATGACTATTCAGTTTATATATATATATATATATATATATATATATATATATATATACCTACTTGTTATGTATATGACTGTTTCTTAGGAAGATAGTGACGGAACTTCTTCCATCTTTGCCCATAAGAGGTCATTATGTGTAAAGTAGAATTTGTATTGGACTCGTTAACATATATTTAGCTCCTTAGAATACTTGCAAAAGACTGGGGGCTATGAGGTGGAGCTACCTTTTATGCAAAAGTTTTTGGCTGTTTCCTGTCCTGAGGAGTGGGAGGCGTCTCTCCAGGGGTGCTGTCATAGGCTCAAGGAAAAGAAATTACCGGTAAGTAATTTAAGTTTTCCTAATTTCCCTGGTTCTCTTCTGGCCTTTGTTTACCTGCAGTAATAACAATCTCAGCCCCTCCCATGCAAAGGCAGTGAATACAAGTGCTGAGTGACATGTCTGCTGGAATACTCAGCAGCATGCTGTATGTGTAGGACTACAAGTCCCAGCTGTACAATGACACTGCTGATACACACAGGAAATTCTCCCTACCTGTTATTGTACAATACAATTCTTCTATAGCTCCTTGCCCAGCATTTGTCTCCTCTCACTGCTGCAGCTACTATTTGTTATAAAGCCTTGAGCCCTCAGTGTGTTCTGGCTGAAGGGGTTAATGTTTTATCTGAAGGGAGAGAGCAGATAGCAGCCCGGCAAAGAAAGGGGGCGTGGCCAGTGACGTCTCGTGTACAGACTGTTATCTGAACTCTGAGGCTTGTACACGAAACATCACAGACCAGGGAGATAAGCTGACATCACAGGTCATGTGACCCTCAGTCAACTCTGAGAAACCAGCAGCTTTAGAAGCACAAAGTGTATGGGAAAGTTGTTATACCTGACAAGTTAGAAACATATAAAGAACAAAAAAATAACTCGGACAACCCCTTTAAAGCAAAATGAAAGTGAAATTTAAAAAAAATTACTTTTTTGCAGATTTACTATTTTAACGGCAAAACAAAGTTAAATATTTATTACCCCAATTCTGCAATATACAGAAACACACAAAATGTGATTGTAAACAGCTGTTTGGGCATACCACAGGGCTCAGAAGGGAAGGTGCAGCGTCTGATTTTTGGTGGGCAGATTCTGCTAGAATGGTTTTTTTAAGAGACCCCGAGGTAATCCTACAGTGGAAACCTCCAAATATTTACCCGATTTTTGAATCTAGTGCCCTCTAGGAATTTATTGAGGGGTATACAGCAAAATGATACTGTATGTTTCCAAAATTTTGAAAACCAAACGAAGTCTAAAGCAATGTGATCTTCTACATGGATTTCTTCTTGAAACTGTAACCCCAGCTTTATCTGACAAGAAGAATTCAGCATAGGGGGTGTCGCCAGCAAATGGTAGAACAAGGAGTGTGTTAGACATGTTCACGTAGGGCCGCGAAGAACACAATGACCTTGTAAATACTCTAAATGACCTTAAGCTATCACAACATCAAATTAACATCCTTCTAAGACTACTGTACCATAATGGCTTTGATATAGAGATGTTGGGGGTTTGTACATGTTAAATCAAGCAGTTCTACAAAAGAGCCTGTTTAATTCCCAGATCCTCACACCAATCTCTCTGTATTTTGTACCATGCTAATCAGAATCCCCCTGTGGCTGATTTATTATGCACTCAACTAAGCAATAAAATGACGCTGCGTTGCCTGTCTGTTTCGCGAGGGCTCTGAAAGCTGGTTTAGATGTAATTTAGAGGTGCCAGGAAGAAGAGCAGGGTTAAACGCTTGCACTAAATTTAGGAGATAGCAGGGCTTAATAGATCTACATCCTTCCAATAACCCAGTAGACATTTCTATTACAAGCTCTGTGCATAATGTACTTGAAAGAAAAAGTTCACCAAATTTACTACTCCATTAGATGATGCTGTTATGCAGTTTGCAACAGCATCAAGAGGAGCTTAGCTCCTAAAAGTGTTCATTTGTTCTGATAATGTCCTGTCTCTTATTCATGGCGTTTGATAAATCTTAAAATTGGACATTTTACAACTCGCATTTGAAAGCCAGCAGCTGTATTATTTTTTTTACTCGAGAAAAATATATAAGGAAGTAATTTCATGATCGTAATGTAATTCGCTTTATGTTGCATTTTACCTTATTTTATTGTTTGAATATCTGCACCACTGAGATGTCATAAAATATAATTTACAGTCAAAGCCAGTACTTGTCCTGCCTTCTAGAATGAGACAAAATGGCAGAATGCACCCACACACATCACAAAATGCAACCCAGACAACAAATGAAGGTCTCTATGCTCAGTGTGAATCCAACAATACACGAGATAACCAGCAGACATATGCTCGCTCGGCTGACAGCTCTTTCTCATGATCCCCCCAAATACTTGCATGTTTAGCTAGGTTGTGCGTGTATACGTTATGAATGGGAGAGGGGAGAAAGTCGCTGCAAGACACTTCTGGCTACTGATGATTACCCTGAGAACAACAGGATTAGACATGTTAAACTCCAACATGCCTGATCCTCTCTACCAAGAGATCTGCCATTAGAGAAGAATTGGCTGATCTTGATGAAATAGGTGGTGCTGGCTAGTGTACATATAATGTGTATGACCAGCTTAGGCTACTTTCACACTAGCGTTTCTATTTTCTGGTATTGAGATCTGTCTTAGGATCTCAATACCGGAGAAAAACGCTTCCGTTTTGTCCACGTTCATTGTCAATGGGGATAAAACATAATGCGTAATGCTCAAAAAAGCATTCCATTCCATTTGGTTGTATTCCCACACCGGAGAGCAAACCGCAGCAAACTGCAATTTTCTTTCCGTCACTAGATGCGGAGCAAAACGGATCCAGCATGACCAACCCACAATGCAAGTCAATGGGAATGGATCTGTTTTCTCTGACACAATCTGACACAGTAGAAAACGGATCTGTCCTCCATTGACTTTCAATGGAGTTCATGACGGATCTGTCTTGGCGATGTTAAAGATAATACAACTGGATCCATTCATAACGGATGCAGATGGTTTTATTATCAGTAACAGAAGCGTTTTTGCCGAACCCTGCCGGATCCAACAAAAACGCTAGTGTGAAAGTAGCCTTAAATCTGGGGCTTCTGATAAAGATATGGAGGTTCTAGACTGAAAATAGAGCACTGAACATGCTCTAAATTTCTTAGAACATTCTTGGTCCCAAAGTGTGGATAACGGGGACCATGGAGATCAAGGTACTACTTTTTTATTACCCTTATCTGTATAGCAGTGTAGATAGGGTGCAATACAAACATTAATATCTTACCTGTGAATGTGATGACGAACCATCTATATAAGATGTTTTGAGATCAATAAGCATTCTTTTCCTTGCACCCAATATCCTTAAGATGATACAGTTGAGCCTAGGGGTTATTGTACATTGCATTTTTTTTTTTTTTTTTTTGCCACTACATAAAGCAGTAAACTTGTAATGTACAATTCCCAAAGAAACAGATGTGTGCAGAAGTGCAAGGCTGGAGTCTCAATTGTAACCCCCTTGCAGGTCGAGCCTGAGGCCAGAGGCCTAATGAATGGGACTCCCCAGGTCAAATCCATAAAGTACCAAAAATTGCATCTTTGCAGCACGTTTGGTGATGCAATGGAAAAGTAAACATATGGCTCCGATCTGTAAAGTATCATCAAAAAAGGTGTCTTTTCACTCTATCTACCATGCAAAAAAAGTCATTGATACTCCGGAGCCGCTGTAGATTTATTAAAGGGGTTGTTTTAGATCAGGGCTGGCCAACCTGAGGCTCTCCAGCTGTTGTAAAACTACAACTCCCACCATGCCCTGCTGTAGGATGATAGCTGTAGGCAGACTGGGCATGCTGGGAGTTGTAGTTTTGCAACAGCTCGAGAGCCGCAGGTTGGCCAGCCCTGTTTTAGATCATAGAAAATTGCAATAAGTATAACCATTACTTATCTGTTGTGTACCCCACCATGCCAACATTGCTGCTCTGACGATCCTAGACGCCGTTTGTCTAATTGACTAAACATGATCAGTGAAGTCAATCACTGTCCTCAGCATTGTCTTGCTGTGTATTGCTGAGGCCAGTAATTGGCTGCAGTGGTCATGTGTTGTCAATGTGTCATTATTGGGGCATTATCATCTCAGATTTTTATGGCATATCCACAGGATATGTCATAAAAGTCAGATAGATGCGGGTCCCACTTTATAAGTATAATGAGAATGGGGCCCTGTTTGCTGGCAGTAGTGTATGGAGAGGTGGCCTTGCATGTACAACTCTCTCCATTCACATTGATAGGAATTCAGAGGACAGCCAAGCAAGTGCACTTTCTGCTGTGTTATGAAACAATTGGGCTAGGTGTGGACAGAAGAAGGTGAGACCTATGTGACTTAGCCTGAAAAATTAGTTAAGACAGAAATCTGGCACATAACCATAAATTATTCTAGAAATCTATAGTAGCAGTAAAGGAGACCAGCATAAGGAGGACACTCTTGTTGTGCTAGCTGAATGTGCTGCTGCTTCGTGTGCTGCAGTAAAGCCATGGTTCCTATGTTTGAATGCCCACATCTTATTTTAGTCCTGCAGATCTTGCATACGACAATTCTTTTGTATTCCAGCAGTGTGAAGAAAAGCTTCCAAACGGAAGATACTCTCACACTCTGCACAGAGTTGGTGGCAGCCGAGCTTGACTTAGCTGCGGCACATTTTGAACCTGCGCCCACAGTATCAGCTTCATCACCAGTTCCCAAATCAGATCTGGCCCTGGTAGTTTTTGAGAAGTTCTGGTTGTATGCTGCCTGTGTTTTTTATCGCTGCTGCTGCCACCGCTCTCTTCCACTGCTGTTACCTCCTCCCCAGCACCCCCGGCTCTCAGGTCCTGTCCAACACGCAATCATTGCCCTCCCCACCTCCACAACACTTTTATAAGACTGTGTTATAGGTATTTCATTGTGGGCTCCTTGGCCCCCCTCCCAATTCTCTGCTCGGTATTTTCCCCAAGTGTCACTGTCCCTACCACCACTGCTATGGCTACAGATGCCGCGATTACCTCTACAAACATTGATATGTATAGGGTCTGTCACTGTGCGGTTCACTGTGACAGTTACATAGTAACATAGTAACATAGTTTATAAGGCCGAAAAAAGACATCTGTCCATCCAGTTCAGCCTGTTTTCCTACAAGTTGATCCAGGGGAAGGCAAAAAAAAAACCCTGTGAGGTAGAAGCCAATTTTCCTCACTTTAGGGGGAAAAATTCCTTCCCGACTCCAGTCAGGCAATCAGAATAAATCCCTGGATCAACGACCCATCTCTAGTAACTATAACCTGTAATATTATTACCCTCCAGAAATATATCCAGGCCCTTCTTGAACTCTCTTAGTGAACTTACCATCACCACCTCCTCAGGCAGAGAGTTCCAAAGTCTCACTGCTCTTACCGTAAAGAATCCTCTTCTATGTTTATGTACAAACCTTCTTTCCTCCAGACGCAGAGGATGTCCCCTCGTCACAGTCACAGTCCTCGGGATAAATAGATGATGGGAGAGATCTCTGTACTGACCTCTGATATATTTATACATAGTTATTAGATCTCCCCTCAGTCGTCTTTTTTCTAAAGTGAATAACCCTAATTTTGATAATCTTTCTGGGTACCGTAGTCCACCCATTCCAGTTATTACTTTAGTTGCCCTCCTCTGAACCCTCTCCAGCTCTGCTATGTCTGCTTTGTTCACAGGAGCCCAGAACTGTACACAGTACTCCATATGTGGTCTGACTAGTGATTTGTTCATCCAGTTCGGCCTGTTATCCTGCAAGTTGATCCAGAGGAAGGCAAAAAAAACCCTGTGAGGTAGAACAAAATTCCTTCCTGACTCCAATCAGGCAATCAGAATTACTCCCTGGATCAACAACCCATCTCTAGTAACTATAACCTGTAATATTATTACACTCTTTCAGTGAACTTACCATCACCACCTCCTCAGGCAGAGAGTTCCATAGTCTCACTGCTCTTACAGTAAAGAATCCTATTCTATGTTTGTGAACAAACCTTCTTTCCTCCAGGCGCAGAGGATGTCCCCTCGTCACGGTCACAGTCCTTGGGATAAAAAGATCATGGGAGAGATCTCTATACTGACCTCTGATATATTTATACATTGTTATTAGATCACCCTTCAGTGAATAACCCTAATTTTGATAGTCTTTCTGGGTACTGTAGTCCACCCATTCCAGTTATGACTTTAGTTGCCCTCCTCTGAACCCTCTCCAGCTCTGCTATGTCTGCCTTGTTCACAGGAGCCCAGAACTGTACACAGTACTCCATGTGTGGTCTGACTAGTGATTTGTAAAGTGGCAGGACTATATTCTCATCACGGGCATCTATGCCTCTTTTGATGCAACCCATTATCTTATTGGCCTTGGCAGCAGCTGTCTGACACTGGTTTCTATAGCTTAGTTTGCTGTTCACTAAAATTCCTAGGTCCTTTCCCATGTCAGTGTTACCCAGTATTTTACCATTTAGTATGTACTGGTGACTTGCATTATTCCTTCCTATGTGCATAACCTCACATTTGTCAGTGTTAAACCTCATCTGCCACTTCTCTGCCCAAGCCTCCAGTCTATCCAGGTCCATCTGTAGCTGTGTACTGTCCTCTTGTCTGCTAATTACTTTACACAGTTTAGTGTCATCTGCAGAAATTGATATTTTACTGTGCAAGCCTTCTACAAGATCATTAATAAATATATTGAAGAGAAAGGGGCCCAATAGGACCCCTGTGGTACCCCACTAGTGACAGTGACCCAATCTGAGTATGTGCCGTTAATAATCACCCTCTGTTTTCTATCACTGAGCCAGTTACTTACCCACATACAGACATTTTCTCCCAGGCCAAGCATTCTCATTTTATATACTAACCTTTTATGTGGTACAGTGTCAAATGCTTTGGAGAAGTCCAGATATACTACATCCATTGATTCGCCACGGTCAAGTCTAGAACTTACCTCCTCATAGAAACTTATTAAATTAGTTTGACATGACCTCATGAGCCATGCTGATATGGAGTTATTTGCTTATTTTCATTGAGGAACTCCAAGATAGCATCTCTTAGAAAACCTTCAAACAGTTTACCCACGAAAAATGTTAAACTTACCGGGCTATAGTTACCGGGCTCTGTTTTTGGACCCTTTTTGAATATTGGCACCACATTTGCTATGCGCCAATCCTCTGGAACACGCCCTGTCAGTATAGAGTTCTTAATATCAGAAATAAGGGTCTGGCTAAGACAGTACTTAATTCTCTTAGGATACGGGGGTGTACGCCATCCGGTCCTGGCGATTTGTCTATTTTAATCTTTTTAAGATGCCGCTGTACTTCTTCCTGGGTCAGACAGGGCACTTTTAATGGGGAATTTACTTTTATATTCTGCATTTCATCTGACAGTTTATTTTCCTCAGTGAATACAATGGAGAAAAAAATATTTAATAGTTTTGCTTTCTCCTTGTCGCTCTCTGCAGCTCCCCCTTCAATACTCTGTAAGGGGTCGACACCTTCAGATTTATACTTTTTGGTATTTATATAACTGAAGAACATTTTAGGGTTAGTTTTACTCTCTTTAGCAATTAATCTCTCAGTCTCTAGTTTGGCTGCTTTTATTTGTCTTTTACATATTCTATTTTTTTCCTTATAGTTTTTCAATGCTTCCTCGCTACCCTCCTGTTTTAGTGATTTAAATGCTTTCTTTTTGTCATTTATTGCTTTCTTTACAGCTCTATTTATCCACATTGTTTTTTTACTTGTTTCTTATCCTTTTATTCCCATAAGGTATGTACCTCTCACAATTAGATATTAGGATGCTTTTAAAAATATAATTTTGTGGCTGTATTTTTATTTTTGACGATTTTGTCCCAGTTTGTTAGGCCTATGGCCCCTCTTAGTTGGCTAAATTTAGCGTTTTTGAAGTTTGGTATTTTTGTTCCTCCCTGAAGAAACACTCTTTTGAATGACAATTTGAAGGTTATTATATTATGGTCATTATTTCCCAGGTGTCCCCCAACCTGCACATCTGTTGTTCTGTCAGGTCTATTGGTTAATACTAAGTCCAGTATGGCCGTCCTTCTAGTCGGGTCCTGAACCAGTTGGGAAAGGTAATTGTCTTTGGTTATTTCCAAGAACCTGTTTCCTTTATGAGATATACAGGTTTCAATTTCCCAGTCTATATCTGGGTAGTTGAAGTCCCCCATAATAACGACCTCATTATGATTTGCCGCCTCGTCTATTTCGTTTAGAAGTAGATTTTCTGTGGACTCTGATATATTAGGTGGTTTATAATAAACTCCTATTAGTATTTTATTATTATTTTTGGCTCCATTTATTTCTACCCACAGAGACTCCACATCTTCATGTCCCTCACTTATATCTTCCTGGAGTGTGGGCTTTAGACAGGACTTTACATAAAGGCAGACCCCTCCCCATCTCCGGTTTTGACGATCCTTTCTAAAAAGATTGTAACCCTGTACGTTAACTGCCCAGTTATAGCTATCATCCAGCCATGTCTCAGTTATCCCCACTATGTCATAGTCCTCCTCACACATCACTAATTCCAGTTCACCAATTTTATTAGTTAGGCTTCTGGCATTAGTGTACATACAATTAAGAGGTCTATGTAGATTTTTTACCCCACTTTTTGAATTACTATTACCTGTGAAGTTAATATCCGGGGTTTTTGGGTTACTTTGGTAGATGTTTTGCCCAGTCTTCTCCCTACATTCCTCACTAACCGCAGCCCCCACTAACCCCCCACTGTCCCCTCCTATGACCCACTCTCTATCTACACTATCTACACCCTTATTAGTATGACCCCCCACCCTCCCCCCAGATCCTAGTTTAAAAGCTCCTCCAGCCGTCTAACCATTTTTTCCCCCAGGGCAGTTGCACCCTCACCATTAAGGTGCAGCCTGTCCCTACTGTAGGGTCTGTAGCCGACAGAGAAGTCGACCCAGTTCTCCATGAACCCAAACCCTTCCTTCCTGCACCAGCCTCTTAGCCACTTATTTAATTCCCTAAGCTCCCGTTGTCTATCTAGTGACGCTCGTGGCACTGGTAGTATTTCTGAAAACACTACCTTGGAGGTCCTGAACTTGAGCTTCTCTCCTAGTTCCCTAAAATAATTTTTAAGGACCTTCCATCTCCCCCTGACTTTGTCATTGGTGCCAATGTGTACCATGACCGCCGGGTCTTCCCCAGCCCCACCCAGCAATCTGTCAATCCCATTCGCGATATGCCGAACCCGAGAACCCGGGAGACAACATACTGTTCGGCATTCACGGTCTTGGCGACAGATGACCCTGTCTGTCCGCCTAATAATAGAGTCCCCTACCACCAGCATCTGTCTGTCCATTGTTGCTCTCCTTTTCCCATCCTTCCTGCAGCGGTCATCCTCCTGGTTTCTAGGAGAAACGGCCTGCTACAGTGTTGCTGGTCCTGGGCTTTCTTTCTGATAGTCCTGATCTTGCCCTTCTCCTCCCATGTCCTTTTCACTGGCCCCAGCCAGTGCCTGCACTGTGAGGTCTAAGCCTCTCTCCAGTTTTTTAATGCCCCTAAGTATGTCAAGCTGCTTATTTAGATCCAAGATCTGGGCTTCCAAATATGCAATGTGATTACATCTAGTGCAAATGTATTCACCCTTGAATGGCTCTTCAAGGCCTGCATACATTGCACAGGACACACACTTAGTAGCATTAGCATTGTCCATGGAGCACCTGCTAGATGGGGATATACTGTACAGAAAACAGTAAATATGCAATAAGTTGTGGTTTGCTGTAGTTGGAGAACTAGCTCAAATCAAGTTAACAACACAAGGAAAATCTCTCAAACCTTACTTTTTTTGTTCCTTGCCTTAAACTCCGGTTCTTTTAACTCCACTTATACACAGCCCACTTACAAAGCAAGCCCAAAGTCAGAGCCGTGTAGGCTGGCTGCATGCCCTCTAGCGTACTGGCTGCAGACTGACTCCTGTGTATGCTGGTTGCTTGGGGCTTCATGCTGGCTGCGGTGTCTTGTGTGAACTTACCTGTTCTCTGTCTTGTTTCACTCTGTTCCATGTTTAGCCTAGCAGTGCTTAACTGTGTCTGATAGCCTGGCAGTGCTAAACTGCTTCTGATCTTGTCCTATGTCTAGCCTAGCAGTGCCTACCGCTTCTGACCCTTGTCTATTCCTTGTCTGTCCTGCAGTGCCTTACTGCTTCTGTTCCTGTGTTTGTCCTTCCTTCGGGCCCCTTGGGCTCCTGGGTTCTCCGGAGGGAGGATCTCTAGACTGTGTGAAGCTGTGCCTGAGACAGCCATGCTACCTTTCCGCTTGGGGTCCAGGCATCTGCTTCTGTGCTGGTTCCCGTTTGTCTTGTTGTCTGGTCCATGTCCTGTGTTTGCTTGGGTTCCAGTTCTGTTTTCTGTGGTTTCCTGCAGG
This sequence comes from Rhinella marina, assembly GCA_900303285.1. Taxonomy (NCBI): domain Eukaryota; kingdom Metazoa; phylum Chordata; class Amphibia; order Anura; family Bufonidae; genus Rhinella; species Rhinella marina. The sequence continues at coordinate 47,670 of ONZH01002370.1, read as the reverse complement.
TAGCGGCCAAGTGTACCGGGACCTTCCTGGAGATGCGTCCAGAGAGCCCTCGATCCAGTTCATCCCCACCACCAGGGACTCTGTGAAGAACAGGGCTCACTGGCTCTCCGGCCTCTGGGTTTTGCCTCTGGTCTGCCGGTGCCCTTGGTTGTGTAGAGATGAGCGAATCTATTCGCCACTTCATAGATTCGTATCGAATCTTACAAATTTTCTCCTCCGAAGCAAATCCGGATTTTTTCGGATTCGCTTTGTCTTATTTGTAAATTTTCGCAAAATCTTGAACGCTAACGATACGTACGAATCGTACACATTCTTCGTGAGGCTGGAAAATGACGATACGCCCCCGCAAGAGCGAGGAAGTAAAGATACGCCCCTCTCAGAACTGGAAAAAAACAGCCCAGCCAACTGGGATCTAACTATTTGCACGTAAAGGGAGTGAAGACTACTCCCTCATTACTCCACCCTCCTCTGAACCAGTTTAGACCAGCGCTGAACACTGATCAAGTAGCAAGCATGGCTAAAGAGCTGCGTCCCAAGTGGAACCAGATGGTCTTTGGGGACGAGTTCCCTGAACCACTGCCTGCTCCAGACATCAGGGTTTCACACTTTGAAATCAAGAGAACCCCAGCTTAAGTGCCCTTGTTTTCCTTACCGCCTGTTGAGGCTGCTGCGCATCGTGAGGTGGTTCGTCATGAGGCGGCTCGTCATGAGGCGGCTGGTGCGGCTGCTGTGGCTGGTGCTGCGGAGGCGGCTGGAGCTTCCACTTCACCGCCCAGGAGGAGATCAACAACACCTTCCATAAGGCAGAACCCGATTGTGCCAACATCGGTGACGGCCCACGCGCAGACAATCTGGGACTACAAAAATGCTGTGGAGGACTGGGTGATCCAGGTACTGGACCACCCTAGGCCGGGAGATCCTACATTGGAACTCCGAAAGGGAACTGTCCTGTGGTTTTCGGTCGAGCGAGGGTCTGGCTTCCTGGCAGACGATGAGGACGGAAAGGAGTACTTTGTGGGCCGCAGGTCAGTGAAGCGGCCGTACCTGCCACAACCTCGTCACAGCCTGTACGTAGGGGATAAGGTGGAGTACACCCCCATGGCGTTCCAGAAAGGCCCATTGCTACCGGGGTTACCCTCCTTTCTAAGCCCCTGGTACGTACATCGGAAAAAAAAGTGTGGCCAGATGAACCACCAGGTCCAGGACGCTTACGCTGCCTTCAGGAGTCAACCAGATGGCATCCTCCGGTTCAGGGAAAAGCCACAGCCACAGCCGGAGCCTCTGATCCCTGGACTGCAAGCACCACCACCACCACAGTCCTTTCAGCTGGGTCAGCTGCCGTGGAAGATGAAGTCAGCAGCAGCCAGGGAAGCTAGGGCTTCTTCCCTGGATGAAACCTTGCCAGAACTGCTGCAGCCAGAAGTCCTTACCCCTGCTGTCCGGCCAGGATGATCCGGAAAAGCGCAAGTGGCTGCAGCGTTCACCAGCGTGACCATCACCCGGACCCGGTCACTGATGTCGTTTAGTAGCAGCTCAAGCGAGGAAGACTTCAGGTCCCTCATCTGAGGAACCCAACTACTGGCTGTCTCAAGGACACTTCAAGGGGACCTATGGGAGCCACACCATGGACTGCACCTGACGGGTAAGAGCTAGTTGGCACTTTTTGTGTTTGTTTGTTTAGTTTGTATTGCCCCCCGTTTGACTCTCGCCCAGATGGACATGGCTGTCAGGACTCCCCCCGTTCTGCAGAAAATTTCCAGTTGCGCCTAAGCGCACCTATTTTCCTTCCCCCCCCCCCCTCTCAGGTTATTTGGGAGCCCCCTTTGCAAAAAGGGTTCTCTATTTGCTGCTATTTTCTATTATCCATTTGGATTACACATTACCTGTTTGGATTACAATATTACCTCAATTGGATTACAATTGAATTTTGGACTATGTGTTTACAGTGTTTTATCATGCCAAGGAGCCACGAGGAGAGACCCAAATGTATATCTGAGCTTTTTATGCTTGCACATGTGAAATTGATTGCACTAAAATGTTTGCATACTTATGTCCTCTCCTCCTGACGAAGCGAGACAAGCGAAACACGCGTAGAGGGGAACGCCAGCAGCCTTACTCCACTACACCGGGTATGTTACAGCACAGTTTTGTATGACACACTATTTGTAGATTTATGCGTACCATCTTCACTAGTTAACTAGTCAGTAATAGAGTAGCCAATATATTGATTCTTTTGGTGGGAGGTGTTCCATAGATGTTAAGATGGATACATACACCTTCTGCCGATATTTATCCTATAATTATTGATATATTATCTCTTTCCTAAATAATATGAGGGTGCCTACTATATTGTGATTAACTGTGCACATGGATGTATAACTGTGGAGAGCTTTATGGCGTTTGTTTAGTAACCCTTACTTTATCATGTTAAGTGTAATTGAATTGGATTTTAATCATGTATAATAAAAAGTATAATTTTTAAAGGGAAAATTGTTATACTCCTTTTTAATGAGATAAATACTTATGTCTTTGCTGTATTTTAGCTACACTGTTTTTAATGGTTCAGCAACGTTCAAGCACTTTAGCCCATTGTGTGTATTCTTTTTCTGGTACTGCAATGTGTCCTATTATGCACTTATTGTACGGTGTTTTTAACAAATTATGCACTTAGTTTACTTTTCTACCTCATATGGACTGCCTCTAAAGACTGTACGCTGCGGCCTAGCCTCGTGCGTATGACGCATTCGCGAGTAAATAGTACACTACGGATTCGTGCGCACTTTTGTACGCTAATGCTTACGTATTGTGTACTTTTAAATACGCTGACTGTACGTAATTTGTGCAGGAATGTTCGCAAAACAACTGTTTTTTGAACGTAGATTCGACCGAATAAATTCGTATTAAGAACGAATCTTGTCAGAAAGCGAATTCTGGATGATTCGCTCATCTTTAGTTCTGTGGTAGTGCTACCACTATTGCTTAACCTACTTTACTGTCATGTTCTTTTATTACATGTGTAATAAAGTACTCTGTTGGTCCCTGGTCTGAATCTTGCTTGTGTCCTGTTTGCAAAACGTCCCGGAGGTCTGCCTTGGGCCTCCGGAACATGACAGGGTCTCCCCCCTCGCAGAATTTTTGATGAAATTTGGATTTAAATGTTGCATGTTAGGTCACACCCCTTTGTTACTTAGCTATACTCCCTTGGTAAGGTAGGTACAGTGGATTCTTCTAAAACTAAATACACCAAATTACAGAAAAAATCTGCCAAACTGCAAATTTAGCACAATCACATTAATATATTTGAGTCAATCTACCTACCATCTGTTGATATATGCAGTTATGTTAAATGAATAAAATTTCCCTGGCCCTCTACCTCATATTAATGTTATTGTGTATTTTACACCATGTCCCAAAGGAATCAATGATTCATCTCCAGTGAACGAACTGTAACTGCGTTAACCACTATTAGAAACACAGAATATTGACTTAAATTAAATAAATGAGTGATCAGGTCTCCTTGTATTGAAGCTAGAGAGATGTAATGTTTGACACAAGAGGAAAGTGTTCCACCCAGTGTGTCAGATTTTTTAATTCTGTCTTGCAATTAGCTCACCCCTAGTTCTTTGAACTGTGCTTTTTAAATTATGAAGGCGACAAACAGTATAAAGAGTGATTTCAGAAGAGGGCATCCATCACCGGTGACAACTGTCTTTGCATTTGTAAGAATCAATACATTTAATGGAGCCATTTCTCAGCTGCCATGTGTAAGCTTTAAAATAAAGCAAGGTTGGTATGGCCCATGTGCCCAACCAGAATAAGGTGACCCACGAGACATAAGGAAAATGCCAAATCAGAGAACTAATAGTTCAGACCCTTACTGCGCTCAGTCAATAAGGAAAGACCTAGTAGATAATGACCAGTAGATATTTTTATTACACAGGAATCTAAGACCTATATAGTAATCTACCAGAAAATGAAAGATGAACACCTGGAAAATTTAATGCAGTTGAGCTGAGATTAACAAAGTATAAACTGCCAGAGATGCTGGGTCAATGGTCACACAGCCAAGGTGTTGCCCCTTTTAATTTGGGTTCTGCAGCAGTGTAAATGTTGAGGCAGAGTAACATTAATACTTGATGGCATCTCCACTTGCTGCGGATACAGGTTGCTACTCTTGGATGATGACGGTTGGTGTTGAGCGAAGCACGCTTCAGACCATAGATCCGAAGTCACTTTGTTCAAAATTACGCTTGACCCGTCTCCGCGCACCATTCAAATGTATGGGCTTCGCAGAGATGAAATTTGTTATGTCCAAAGTCTCATGACACTTCATTGAATAATTTTCTTCAATTATAAAACTTGAAAACCATTTTAACATTGAGATCTGAAGTCGGCTTTGGTAATGACTGGTACCTCTGTACCGAAGATGACTTCAGATTGCAGTTTTAAAATGTTTTTAAGGCTGTAGAATCAAATACCGAAGTTCTTCACTTCTTCACCGAAGTCTTGTGAGACTTTGGACTTAATGAATTTCACCTCCACAAAGCCCATACATTTGAATGCTGTACAGAGACAGGTGATCGAACTGGTCAGAAGATCTTTTAGATTCCTTGAAGATCCGGTTTTGCAGAGTGGGCGGTGTGTAGTCTTAGGAATGGTTCCCCAATGTCCTGGACATACCAAAGGCTTGTCAATTTTCTTTCCATGAATACCAGATGGGAACAGGAATGGTAACTGGTAATGGTGCCCCACACCATGCAATCTGGTGTTGGTCTTGTTTGTTCATGCTCTATGCACTCTGGTGCGACAATCAATGGCAAACAGTAGTGTTCAGTGATGAAATCAGGTTCTGACTTGATACTAATGTCGGCCACATCAGAGTTCACAGGAAGGCTGGAAAGCACCTACTAACATCATGCATTGTGTCAAAGTCTAACTTGAGAGAATTTGGAATGACATACCAGAGGAGGATATCCAGCAGCTGTATAACAATGCCAGAGTGGCTGCCCTCTTCACATATACCCTGCTACAGAACCCAAAACAAACCTTGGGTTCTATGGCAGGGTATATTAATTTGTACTTTGCCAATTTTGGCTCAATCACATTAAGTTTTCCAGGTGTTCTTTTTTCATTTTCCAGTATTGCATTTACAGTAGATACACATCACAAGGACTTGCTCTGGTGGGTTTGCAAATTGGCCAGGGGATGTGCAGTTTTTTGATGTTTCCATGGCTTTTCCATAGCGTTCACAGGCTTAACATTATGGCCCTAAGCTATAGGTTCTAAAAGTATTTTTCTTTTTGTATTATTGGTTCTTGATAGTCATTGGGTTTTGTACGTGTCTGGTGTGGCTTTCACTCAGTACTGCTGCAAGATCCCCCAAGGTCCACACTTGCTGCGGAGTTCTATAGCCGGTAGTTATTATGATGGAGGCAAAGATGGAGAGCGACAGTGTTGGGCCACTTACTGCACATAATGGGTTTACAGCAGTAGAGCTTGGTCAGCATCTGATGTGGCTCCAACTATCCCCTGTGGTCTGCTGTAGAGGTTTTGTGCCAGAAGCTTCCAGGCCCACTGCAGAAGCGGACTACATCAGTGTGGTGAGGGAGGATTTTGGGGAGACTAAAAAATGTGAGGCAACTAAAAGCCCTCGCCAGTCCTACATTTGCTTGTTGGATTGGTGAACAATTCTTCCTCACACACTGAGCCCCAAATACTTCTGTTCTCCATAAGATATCTGGCAGCAGCTTTCGCTACCCACTGTAAGCACATACACATGTATGTCTATGGTGACATTAGGAGAGATAGCTTTCAGGTGAAAGAATGTTCAGGCAACAGCTATTGAAGGTGTATGAGGATTTCAAAGTGCCAATCTTGCTGTGTGTACAGAAAACTGGGATGCTAATCTGATATTGTTTACACCATATAGAAATCATATTTACATTATTTAAGATCATACTGGATATAATAATAAAATGTTTGACTATCATTGCCTTTACTGTTCAATAAATGTCTAGATTGTTTATGTTTTTATGTTTTCTGTTCTTAAAGGGGTTGTCCCGGCTTTTACTATTGATGACCTATCCTGAGGATAAAAGATCGGTGGGCATCCGACATCCAGTACCCCTGCCGATCCGCTGTATGAGGAGATGGCGTGTGCAGTGTACACGTGCTGTCTCTCTTCTCTATTCCTGTTCACCACTGCTGTCTATGGCAAAGACCATTCTTATATTGATGACCTATCCTGAGAACAGGTCATCAATAGTAAAGGCCCGAACAACTCCTTTAAAGTTTTCTAGGCTCGGTTGATCTTATAAAGAGGCATCTCTTGTTAACCCCCTTTATAAATTTCTAGAGACTGTTTTCACAAAGTTCCTATGTCAACTGAAAATAGTGGGAGCCATGAACACTAACTGACGGGATGCGATTAGGACTAAAGTGCAACAGTGCACATTATTGTAATGTCATGCTCTTTGTAAAGTACTGCTGGAAAAATAACACCAGATCACAGTGGCTCCCAATAGCATGTCTCTAAATGATCCACAATGTGAAGATTGTCCAAACTGGAGGATCATCAATATCATATAAGTGGGGTCTGATCAGCTGTTTGAGGAGGTTGAAGCAGTGCCATGAGCACCATGGCCTCCTTGCAGCTTACCAAGGACAGCGCCATCCATTGGATATCAGATGTTTTTGGTATTGCAACTCAGCCCCATTCACTTGAATGGAACTGAGCTAGTCCTTGGCCACATGACTGATTAACAAGATGCCATTGGCCTAGGAGAAGGCTGCAGTGCTCACTGGAGTGCTGCAGCCTCTTTAAACAGCTGATCGGTTGGGGTCCCTGGTGTCGAACCACCACCAATCTGATATTGATGACCTCTCCTGAAGATAGGTCAGCAATATTAGAATCTTGGAAAACTGTTTTAATATTAGTCATATAAAGGACGTGTATCAATTAGTGTGAGCGAGCACCTCTGTGCTCATATGCTCGGGTGCTCTGGCTGAGCACTAGGGGGTGCTCGAGTGCTCGGCCGAGCACCCGAGCATAATGTTAGTCAATGGGACTAAACCAGGCACCCCCTGCTCGGAAGAGGTGAGGGTGTCTGGTTAATAGAAAAAGCTCAGAATCGCGACTTCTCCTCTTTTATTCCTTTCACTCGTAAAAGTATGCTAATTAACTGAATTTGTACGCATTAGCACACAATGCGTAGCATTAGCATACAAATTCGTACGCATTAGCGTACAATGCGTAGCATTAGCATACAAATTCGTATGCATTAGCATACAATGTGTAGCATTAGTGTACAAATCAACATTACAGTGAATGTCAGTACTCTCGAGCATTGTTCGGCTGAGCATGCTCGCTTAACACTAGTATCAATATAATATATGATCTGCAGTGTTTGCACCTCATGCCTCTTTCTAATTTCCAGTTTGGGAAATTGGGGGACATTTTACTTTCCTCTTTAGATAGACGAAAGATTAGAATTTCTTCTGATGAAACAAACACAAATATGTTTTTTCCAAGGGCAATGTAAATGACATTACAAAGCATCCAGTAACTAGTATCTTTAAATGTGCATGTTAGATGGGAAAATAAAGCAGAAATTCCCCCTGAACTCTAAAATGCAGTAAGTTAATGTGAGCCTTCTATTATACTACATAAAGCAAAAAGAAAATATATATTGTCTGACCTCTTGATAAATGCAAGTTTTATACTATATGGGGTAGAACACAGAAAAATCAGCTCATGGTAGGTAACATCCACCGATGATTAAATATTAAAATAAGATAGGATCCTAAACTCTTCAATCATCCGTACTGCAGTGTCACACTGAACTAAAACCAGTTTTCATTGTCGTACACTGTCAATGCCTAAGATCGGGTTAATAGGAATCGATTGATTGTCATCACGTGGTTCAGCGCTCTCATCTAGAATCCATCAATTAATAAAGTACTATTTGTCACTGTCACAGCAGTGGCCCTGAGAAGGGTTTGTTCCACTATCTTCCTTGACTTATTTTGATGGAATGGAGAACAGAACAAATTGTAAATGCTTTGTTTTCTCATTATTTGTCTGCTTTTAATGAATCCTCTTGTTCAGAGATGAATCTCCTTTAAACTTTGCTTATATTCATTTCTATTCTCTCCGGGAACAGGAAAATGTCAAAAAGTCACAGTGTAGACCATATGACTATCAAAGGTTATAAATAAAGGTTAATTGATGTGGAGAAATAAAGGTAACTTACACAAGTGAGGTCTGAAGTTGTTTTGCTTAACTGGAAAATGGCGAGGCTGAATTAAGGGAATAATGCCAATTTACTAATTAAAGTCGATATGCACTTGTTCTACTTATCTTCCTTCATCTTCACATGCCCTCCAGCAGTTGGTTACGGTACAGCTTTCTTTTTTCACAGAAAAAAAAGAATTATTAGTTTTTTTATTAATTTGTATGTGCTCTTTTACCTTTTCCAGTCCTCTTTAGTCTCCATATACGTATTGTACTTTATACGGCATGGTAAAGAATACCAGGTGTTTATGGTCATACTACAGCCATTGGGAATTCTAGAAGCTACACTATCAGTAGGCTTCAGCGAATCGAGGTTCGGATCATAGCTCCATCACATGAAATAGTACAGAGCTATTCTATCCTTGCTTCTAGGGGAAAATACAGTCCCACAGAGGCACCATATTCTAGTATACAAAGTGCCTAGAGGTCCAAGCACACAGCATTATTAAAGAGGTTCTGCAGCTTTTTCTTACTGATGATCTATCCTCTGGACAGGTCATCAGCATCTGATCGTAAGGGTTACAACAACCGGGACCCCACAGATCCGCTGTTTGAGAAGTCAGCGGTGCTGAAAGTAGTGCCACAGCTTTTTTCTTGTTTCCTGCAGGCCCAGTGACATCAAGACTAGTATCACTGGCCTGGGTGAGGCCAAGCCCTGTTCTCTTCAATAGGACTTAGTCACGCCCAGGCAAGTGATACCAGTTGTGAAATCACTGGGCCTGCGGGAAACCAGGAGAAGGCCGCGGTGCTACTGCCAGCGCTGCCTCCTTCTCAAACAGCTGATCCACGGAAGGTCCCAGGTGTTGGATCCCCACCGATCAGATGCCGATGATATATCCAGAGGATAGAACATCAGTAAGAAAAAGCTGCAGAACCTCTTTAAGGTTTATTATTTTCAGAACGTCCTGGTAATAGCTCATGAGTTATAAAAAAAAAGTACTCAGTTAAATTGATCAGAGAAAATAAGATCCTAATTCAACCTAAGTCAGGATCCTCTTATTTATATAATTAGGGGTACTGTCTTACAAACCCTCACAATATAATCTTATATAGCTTAGAAGGGTTGTCCATTATTGACATGTTTTTTTTTTTTTTATTCCTGCCCCTGCCCATTAGGAAGAGTACTTACCTGTTCCTGGTTCTGGCTCCTCATCTGTCTTCACTGCACTTGGTCCTTCCAACATGGTTGGGACTATGTTCACTCCTGCAGCCAAAAACTGGGTTAAGCAGTGACATAACCTCAAGCACCGGGTCTCTACTGGATCATGTGCCACTTTGGTCACTTCACCACTGAAGCCATTCATTGGCTGCAAAGGACTACATGACCCCTTCCGTGTCGGAAGCTTACATGCGGAGATCAAACCACAGTGAACAGTCTGGGGCTACACAGCCGGAACTGAGTGACGGGAAGCAGGTAAGTATGCTTTAATTCACAGCTCCAGTGGGGAGCGGGTGGTATTTAAAAAAGAGTCAATTCTGGAAAAACCCTCTAATGTCAAAAGACCCTGAAATGAAGAACATAGCTTGAATATTCACTGGTGCATTTGTTCAATTATCAACTCGTTAAAAATGAGATTATCAAAGCGCATCATCTGCATTCTTTTGGGATGGCAGTGCTAAACAAAGAAATCCACTGTCTGCTGTTACAGCACAGCGCACAGCACAACGTGTAGTTATTCCGAGGGAAATAGGAAAGTGTTGTCATTAGGGATGTCTCTTCAGATGGTAATTATGGATGTATAAGCACAGTAATGAACTGATGCACTTCATTGCCTTCCAGGTAATGTTTCTATTACCTGATGGTGTTCAAGATAGGAAAACAATTAGAACTTGTTAAGTTGACAAATGTTCAAAATATTCATCTGAGAGCTAGAGATCTGTGCTTGGAGTGGAAAAGAAAGCAGCATGAACTATAACACATAGCGGGACACAAAATAGCCTAAAAAGGCTAAGACAAATGAAAAGAGTGATTAATAGAAAAACTTTTTTATTGAGCATGGCCACTTCCAGTTGGATTGTGGATTTTTTTTTTATTTAAACAGAAGTTTAACATTAACAGAGCTTTCCCACAAATAATACTTGTCATCTAGCAACAAAATAATTGATGAATACATGATCACTGGGGGTACCACCGCTTCGAACCTCCCCAAATAATTAGAATGGGGGTTCCAAGCCCCCCATTCCTCCTTATGACATAATTGCATCAGGGAGAAATGAGCACTGCTGCTCCATTCTCTGTCAAGGGGACTAAAAGAGAAAGAGTCAAATTTCTTACATTGCATGTTATAGATTTAGTAAGTTCACGTAGAGGATAATGTTCTCAGGTGCAAGATGTTTGTCAAAAGTCAAAGGTAAGCTGCAGACACTATATGGTGCCAGTTGCCTCAAGTTTTGAAGTATTTGTTGAGGTTGAGTCAGTGAATCTGATGAAAAGAAATGCGTTTCTCCAAAAATACTATGAAAACTACATAGTTTGTATTCTGTTGAACATTAGTGACCATGTTTTTGGCAGCCAAAAACATTTTGGTACAGATTTTGGTAAACGTATAAACAATTCTGGTGAATTAGCCAAAAATTCACTTTGCCTCCTATAAGTTGGTAGTACTGCTGTACTGACCAAAACTAAGATGGATGTTTTCCATACATTATTAATACAACTTAATCTGAGTTCACACTTCAGTTATTTGGTCAGTTAAAATAACACTTATTGTGAGCCAAAACCATGTGTGGGTCAAAAACACAGAACAAATTAAATCATTACACTTGATCTCGTGGAGGCTTCACTTCTGGTTTTGGCTCACGATAACTGATGGAAATAACTGACCAAATAACTGAAGTGTAAACTCAGCTTGACTAGGAAGGCTGGATGATAACAGCAAGAATCATCCTGATCTTGCCCACTGAAAATTAGACATCATTAGTCAATTTCACATTTGTGGCCCAGCTCTCCAATAGGCTGTTCTGGCATAGAATGCCAGGAATCGGCCAGACAAAAACATTGCCTGTAGCATTTTTTGTCTGACTGAATCCCTGCATATTTGCCGGATAGCAGCTGGATCTCCTCCAGACCCCAGTAAAGTCAATGAGGCTGGCTGGCATCCCAGTTACATTCAGCAAAGCCGGATCCAGAGAACTCTGGCAAGCTGTTCTTTTCCGGAACAGCATTCTGGAGAGCTGTGCTGCAAATGTGAAACTAGCCTTACAAAAAAATTGTTTACACTTAGATATAAACTGCTTAACAAGTTCTCCAGTTTGATGATTTTTTTTTTACATTGTGCAGTACCCCAGAACACAATACTTGCAAACTGTTCTTGTTATGCAATGTTATGCAATGGTATTTAATGCTGTCTTATATGTTTGTACCTTGCAATTTACCCAGTATAGCTTTTGTATGAATGAGAGGGGGTTAATTACCCAGGCTCAGGCCCTGATGGAAGTTAGATATAGACTAGGATCTGCCCATAGTTCAGTCTAGTGAGTCTAGAGTTAGAGGAAGAAGTGAGAGTTTGCTCATGTGCTCCACATCTCACAGAATTGGGCCACAGATCCAGAGAATCACCGTCTCTGAGGATTACATACTGAGAGAAAAATATCACCATTTCTACAGTACTCCAGAAAGAGACAAAAAGATAAGTGAGAGAACCAAGAAGGTCCAGAATCTGCTTGGTCCAGCATTGAACTCAGCCAGTAAGGTATTATGCTGATCAAAGATACAGACTTACTGCAGTCACACACTTGGACACAGTTTGGCCAACCATATCTTAAAGGGAACCTGTCATCAACTTTATGCTGACCATACTGAGGGCAGTATAAAGTAGTGGTAGACGCACTAATTTCAGCGGTGTGTCACTCATGAGCTAAAAGTAAGTGGTTGTCGAGAACCAGCATCATAATCATTGCAGCCCAGGCCTTGAAAAGAGTCATATCTACCTGAGAAGAGTCATGGTTATTCATAATCTCCTGCTCTCCCCGCCCATCTGCTGATGATTGGCAGTTCTCTACTAGAGAGAAAGGGAGAAAACTAGGTAGCAGACTGTCAATCATCAGCAGGTGGGCAGAAATTCATGAATAACCAGGACTATTCTCAGGTGGCCATGACTCTTTTCCAGGCCCAGTCTTCAATGTTTGTGATGTTGGTTCTCGGCAACCACTTACTTTTAACTTATAAATGACAGACCGCTGAGATCAGCTCTCCTGTCTCTACTTTATTCTGCCGTTAGTATGGGCAGCACAAAGTTGATGACAGGTTCCCTTTAAGCCCTGTTCCCTCAGATATTACAGCCACAATTGCAAGTAATAAATATTGCCCACCATAGGTTTTGCAGATAGAGAGAGAAAGACTTTGGAATGACAAATGAAAGAGTACTACAATTCTTTACCATCTTTACTCAAATCCATACATAGCTATCTTGGAAGCCTTGCACTGTGAACTATTTGGAACTTGGTTTTGATGCAGTTGGATGTACTACAACTCCCATTCTGTACTTCAGTAAAGAAAGATGTTTATTTTCTACATCTGGCCCGGTTACTGACTTTTGCACCCTACGGTGGCCATTTCACCATACACCTCTTGCCTTGCACCCGCACCAAACTTATAACATCAAGGTCACCCCAGTTACCGTCAGATGGGAACCCCATCATCAGAGTGTGTATCGAAGGGAGAAAGGGTTTGCCCAGAGTTCATACAGTGCAACCACAGAGCATGCTTATACTGTGTCCACATGTGTATCTTAGGCTCTTTCATATTTAATGGAAGAATAGACCAGAATGCAGCACTAGTCTCCCTGTTAATTCAACTGACACCACAGCAGAACTACCAAGGAACTCCATTGTAAGTTGGTCCATTGGGTGATGTTAGTGCCCGTTGTGTGGTGGATCTAGCACTGCTTTGTGGTTTCTGTTTATAAAAGAAACCAGGATGCAGAAGTACACATAGCCTTACCTTGTCTGCACAGGGCTATTATACTGCCTATTTTCTGCTCTCTATCTTTCTCTCTCCCCCCCCCTTCTCATGAATAGCACTACAGGCCACTTACCACAAGGGCACTATAAACTGTTCACCACAGTTAGTGTTGAGCAAATGGAGTTAAACCAACTGACTTTGATCCGAATTTCAGGAAAACATTTGATTAGTCACAAAGCCGAATTTCTTGGCGCTTCGTAGTAACTAATCAATTTTTAATGAAGTGGCGGTAAAAAACAAAACAAAAACAAAACATACTTATCCATTTCCTCGCAGAGAGGCAGTCACGGCCATCCTGATTGAAGAAAACGCTCCAAATCCTGCACGCGCTGCTGTGTGACATCATTACGCTGGTCAGCCATGGTGACGTTATCGGTGATGAACTATGATTAATCCCTGAATGACCGCAATATTACTGTCAGATGTCGCAACCAGCGTTGAAGGCAGCATCTGAGGGGTGCAATGATAGGGGCAGCGTGATCGCCGTTCCACGTCATTGCGCCCACTACATATAATGGAATGCGATTCGTGACAAAGTAATTTGTAACTAAACACATTTCTGCGTGAACTTCGGCAAAGTAGCCAAATGGAATTTTTGATAACTTCACTCATCTCTAACCACAGTGAGTGCTTTCTGATATATTAAACAAATCCATGTCCTGTTGGGACGGGCTCTGCTTCTCCTCTGCCCCCAATACATACACTGCTAAAAATGCAGGTCAAGAAACAGACAGTCACTGGCACAGAACAGCAAAAACTGCATTTCTTGCCTTTCTAATGATACCTCTAGTTATTAACCAAGAAAACAGCTCCTTCAGTTTTAAGTCCACTTCTGCACATTACACTGACATCAACCATGGGTGCTTGTCACATCACTGGGAGCTCTCATCTTCAGCTGTTATCTGTAGGTGAGCCACCCTACATCATGCTCATTGAAGTCAGTGGGGGTCCACTCCATTGTTTTCAGTGACTGCACCATAGGTTTTTTTCTAATGGTTTATTTTTCAGTCTGTTGTGATATCACACTCAAGTTTAGAACGGCTCCATCTTTGTCACTTATTTATTTTACTTGAATATATAATGCCAACATATTCTGCAGCACTTTACAGACCTCATCTTCACTTGCGTCCTTTGTGGGGCTTGCAATCTAAATTCCCTATTAGTGTGTCTTTGGAGTATGAGAGGAAACCTACAGAAACATTGGGAGAACATACAAACTCAATGTAGATGTTATTGGTAGGATTTGAACCTAGGACCCCAGTGTTGCAAGGCACCAGTGCTAATCACTGAGCCACCATGCTGCCTTCTTAGAATTCTTCTTCATAGAATTAAAGGGGTTATCCAGGAATTATTATTGATGACCTATCCTCTGGATAAGTCATCAATATCAGATTGCCGGGGGTCTGAAACCCAACTGCTGTTAGAAGAAACTGGATACTCCTTTGAGCACAACAGCCTCTTCCTAGGCCATGTGTTGTCACTGTACATCAGTCACATGACCTAGTGGCAACTCAACTAGCAGCAATACCAAGCAACTACTATACAATATACATGCTGTGCTTGGAAAGCTGCCGTGAGGTGGCTGTGCTTACCAGAGCTCCAATGAGTGTGACGGCTCCCTGTAACATCTGGTCGGCCGGGTGCCAGAACTCGAACTCTTGCCAATGTCATAATGATGGCTTATCCTGAGGACAGATCATCATTACCAATTCCTAGATAATCCCTTTAAATGTGGAAGAAGCAGGGGTAACTTCAGACAAATTATATTTCTCAGGTTCCAGAAGTCATGCCCATAGACTTGAATAGATCATCCAAAGTTTTACACTCAAGGCAACAGTCTAATTTTAACTATGCACAGGGCAACTCTAGCAGATATGAAAAGGCTCGCAGACTAGTAATGCAGTCATTTTTGGGATCATTACTGTATCTTGTAAAACAATCTGCGATCATACCAGGCCTTTATCATTTCTATAAATATATATACAGCATTTCCACTCTGTTCACAGGTTAATTTACCTCTTTCAGCTGAAATAAAAACAGTCTACAACAAATAAATGCTCATCTGTGTAATTAATGCGCATGATGATGATGAAATGAGGTCAGTGTTAATGTGGAAAGAAACAACTAAATCCATTATTCCCCTTATTAATCACTTACATTCACCTCTGTTTCCACCTCACCTCTTCATGAAAAGACTCTTCTGAATAGAACCTCATTTACAAATTAAAAAAAAAATGTTTTTGTCCTATCATAAAATTACAGTCAGTAAATTATTATTAGTGAGATAACACAGTTCAGAGCTTAGCAACCTCGAAAGGTCATTTTATTGTTCAAAATGCCACTGGTTATTACAGGGCTTTTAATAAGAAAAAAAACTGTTCCCTCTCTCTTTTTCTACATACTTCACAGCAGGGAGAGTTGTAAAAGCTTCTCAGTGGGTCGTACGGCCACCATTTAAATTTGGCTTCGACTTAAAAGGATTGGAGTAGGTTGCCAAGAGAATGGCCCTATATATCCAATTGCCTGTAACAATGGGATGTCTATTCTGCCCCCGTCGCAGCCAGCATGTTTAATGCAGCTCTATGGATTTACTCAGTGGGCTTTCCAAAGGACGTAGAGTCAAACAGGGCTGTGAAAAAACAAAAACCTATTTGTATGTTTCAATTTCAGGAACTTGGACCAGAGGATTGCGGGAAAGAATGTGTGTAAAATTCACCGAGCATCGATCTCTGTTATTATGATTAGAGAAAAAGCTCAGCACTTTAAATGAAATCATAGAATGTGCTGTAACAAGCAGAGAGCTTAATACAGACTAATCTGCAACTTTATATGATGCATAGACTGGAAAACTATGTGTATCTGTAATACCATTAGTATTCTACAGGTTTACTAAAGATGAATATGTCGTGTAACTTTTTTGAGTTTGTCATTTGTGGATCATGATTACCAGTTGTCCAAATTAAAGGGGTTATCCAATGACTAATGTAAAAAAATTAAAATCAGACATCATATAGTACATGATCATCTCTTTCTAACAAAGCCAGAATCAGCCCTGTACCTCGCATGAATCCAGAGATCTCCCCATTTATTGCTCTGCTAGATTTATATCAAGCTGACAGCTCAGAGGGAGTGTCTTTTCTGCTGCAATTAAGGGGTCGTGTCTCAGATCTCCCTATCAAAGCTCAGGAGGCAGTTGAAGATTGAAACTGAGCAGAAGGTGCTATACAAATACATTTAATTGAATAACTCAGTGGTTATGCTAAATTTTTAATTAGATGCAATTACAAAAGTATTAAGATGCAGGTGCTGGTTTGAAAACTGTAGAATATTTTTCGTGGGACAACCCCTTTAAGATGTATTGCCGTGTACAGTTCTCGGCTCCTGTGACTAAGACAGACATAGCAGAACTGGAGGGAGTTCAGAGGAGGGCAACTAAAGTAATAACTGAAATGGGTGGACCAGGGGCGTTGCTAGGCTAAAACATTCGGGGCCTGGGGCCCTGAATGTTCTGCCAGCCTGCTAGACAGATACAACTGTATTGTCGTCCTCAGGATCCGTGATGCAGGCTGCACATGGCCAGTGCCCTTGTATTGTGGACCCAGCGTATGGGGGCCGCAATCCTTTTAACTTAAAGAGACTGTCTGATTGTCTGTTGAGATGGAACCAGGAAGTAGAGATGACCTTTTTTTAAAGATAAAGAAAATAAATACTGTTGTAATCTTTGATTTCTTTGTATTGATTTTCATATTATGTGTTTGTTTTTGTTTACTAATACTCAAACATAGTAACATAGCTTGTAAGACTGAAAAGAGATACAGTGCCTTGCGAAAGTATTCGCCCCCTGGAACTTTTCAAACTTTTGCCACATTTCAGGCTTCAAACAAAAAGATATAACATTTAAAATTTTTGGTGAAGAATCAACAACAAGTGGGTCACAATTGTGAAGTGGAACGAAATTTATTGGATCATTTAAACTTTTTTTGTAATAATAAAACTGAAAAGTTGGTTGTGCAAAATTATTCGGCCCATTTACTTTCACTCCAGAATTTCATTGAGGATCTCATGTTGTCCTAAATGACTGATGAAGATAAATAGAATCCACCTGTGTGTAATCAAGTCTCCGTATAAATGCACCTGCTCTGTGATAGTCTCAGGGTTCTGTTTAAAGCACAGAGAGCATCATGAAGACCAAGGAACACACCAGGCAGGTCCGTGATACTGTTGTGGAGAATTTTAAAGCTGGATTCGGATACCAAAAGATTTCCCAAGCTTTAAACATCCCAAGGAGCACTGTGCAAGCGATCATATTGAAATGGAAGGAGTATCAGACCACTGCAAATCTACCAAGATCCGGCCGTCCCTCTAAACTTTCATCTCAAACAAGGAGAAGACTGATCAGAGATGCAGCCAAGAGGCCCATGATCACTCTGGATGAACTGCAGAGATCTACAGCTGAGGTGGGAGAGTCTATCCATAGGGCAACAATCAGTCGAACACTTCACAAATCTGGCCTTTATGGAAGAGTGGCAAGAAGAAGCCATTTCTCAAAGATATCTATAAAAAGTCTCATTTACAGTTTGCCACAAGCCACCTGAGAGACACACCAAACATGTGGAAGAAGGTGCTCTGGTCAGATGAAACCAAAATCGAACTTTTTGGAAACAATGCAAAACGATGTTTGGCTTAAAAGAAACTCAGCTCATCAACCTAAACACACCATCCCCACTGTCAAACATGGTGGTGGCAGCATCATGGTTTGGGCCTGCTTTTCATCAGCAAGGACAGGGAAGATGGTTAAAATTGATGGGAAGATGGATGGAGCCAAATACAGGACCATTCTGGATGAATATTGGAGTCTGCAAAAGACCTGAGACAAGGTGGAGATTTATCTTTCAACAAAACAATGATCCCAAACATAAAGCAAAATCTACAATGGAATGGTTAAAAAATAAATGTATCCAGGTCTCAGAATGGCCAAGTCAAAGTCCAGACCTGAATCCAATTGAGAATATGTGGAAAGAGCTGTTCACAAATGCTCTCCATCCAACCTCAAAGAGCTCGAGCTGTTTTGCAAGGAAGAATGGGCAAGAATTTCAGTCTCTAGATGTGCAAAACTGATAGACATACCCCAAGCGACTTGCAGCTGTAATCGCAGCAAAAGGTGGCGCAACAAAGTATTAATGCAAGGGGGCCGAATAATTTTGCACGCACCACTTTTCAGTTTTATTATTACAAAAAAAGTTTAAATGATCCAATAAATTTTGTTCCACTTCACAATTGTGACCCACTTGTTCACCAAAAATTTAAAATGTTATATATTTTTGTTTGAAGCCTGAAATGTGGCAAAAGGTTGAAAAGTTCCAGGGGGCCGAATACTTTCGCAAGGCACTGTATATATTTTACAGTTCAGACTCTTATCCTGCAATGTTGATCCGAAAGTAGACAAAGAAACCTTGAGGTTAAAGTGAATTTTCATTATCTTTCCAAAAAAAGGGGGGGGGGAATCCTTCCAAACTACAGTATGACGGTCAGAATAACTTCCTGGATCAAAGACTCTTCTACAGAAATGTAGTAACTATAACCTGTAATATTAATACCCTCCAGAAATACATCTAGGCCTGTCTTGATCTCTTTAAGTGAGTTCACCATCATCACCACCTCCTCTGACAGAGATAACTATAGTCTCACTGCTCTTACAGTAAAGAATCTCCTTTTACTGTATGTTTGTGTAGAAACTGTTTTTCATCTTGACATAGATGATGTCCCCCTGCTATAACTACAGTCCTGGATACCTGGATATAAATAGTTTGACTTGTGCCTTTTTAGTTTTTCTCTCTATTTGTCCTTGTTTTGTTCATGTGGTCAGATGTTGCTTTAAAATCCATAGTGAATGACTAAATTCACTATAAATAAAGCATTTTTGTGCATGGCTTTTTGCATTGTATACATATTCAGTTTAAAAATGCTAAAAAACAAAGCTCTGCACTTTTCCATCCAACAAAAGAAAACTGATATGACACTATCAGTTGCAATCAATTGAAAGTAATAGGAGGATCATTTAAAGGGAACCTGTCAGCTCTGAAACACCCCCTGAACTAGAGTAAGCGTTGTATAGTGTAAGTGATGCTGAATCCGAATATGTAAGTTTTATCTTCATACTCACTTCCATTACAACGCTGTGCTCCCACAAACCAGCAGTAAAATGCATTGAGAGGACTCGTCTTTGTGTCCTCTCCATTATGTGAGTGAGCACCAGAGTCCACTGAATGCATTTTACTGCAGGTTTGTCGGAGCACAGTGTCGGAATAGAAGTGAGTATGAAGATAAAACTTACATATTCGGATTCAGCATCACTTACACTATACACCTCTTATTCTAGTTCAGGGGATGTTTCGGAGCTGACAGGTTCCCCATTGCATACAATAGCATCTGTTTAAACAATCTGTTTGAAAAAATGCAATGAAGTAACATAACTCTCCTTTCACGGACAAACCCGTTGCTCTAAATTTCAATGCATCACAGGTCTCTTGA
This sequence comes from Rhinella marina, assembly GCA_900303285.1. Taxonomy (NCBI): domain Eukaryota; kingdom Metazoa; phylum Chordata; class Amphibia; order Anura; family Bufonidae; genus Rhinella; species Rhinella marina. The sequence continues at coordinate 27,883 of ONZH01002370.1, read as the reverse complement.
CTTGGTTCTAGTTAAAAATTGTAAAACTGTATCAGTTTACAAAAAAAAGGAAGCAAATGTTGCAGCAGATTTAGGGCTCATGCACACGAACGTGTGCTATCAGTGCCCGTGCTGTGGAACGCACGGGCACTGACAGTGGGGCTGCCGCATTCGGATTGCGGACCCATTCACTTGAATTGGGTCCGCGATCCGCATCTGACGGTCCGCACCGCAAAAAAGTAGTGCATGCACTAATTTTTGCAGTGCGGAGGCATGGCCAGAAACACCACAGAAGCAGTCCGTAGTACTTCCGTGGTGTTCCGATCCGTGCCTCCGTCCCGCATCTCTGGAATTGTGGACCCATTGAAGTGAATGGGTCCGCGATCCGTGATGCGGGCTGCACACGGCCGGTGCCCGTGTATTGCGGACCCGGCGTATGCATGAGCCCTTAGGAATAACAAAAATACATGATGTAAAGGAAACCTAAAAGGCTACGTTGTCATCAATGTTTGGAAAACTGGCACACTGTTTCAGCAGAGGAACAGCCTGCTGGAGTTTACTGTATCCAGCATAGGCCCAGTTCACACTTCAGTTATTCCGTCAGTTATTTCTATCAGTTGCTATAAGCCAAAACCAGCAGTGAAGCCTACGCAGAGATAAAATATAATGGAAAGGTCTGCATCTGTTCTGTGCTTTTGACCAGCACCTGGTTTTGGCTCAAAATCACTTATGGAAATAACTTTCCAAATAACTGAAGTGTGAACTGCGCCATAGCTGGATAAAGCTGGAAACCTACATTCTTTCTGGCATAAATGCCGGCTTTCAGGAAGGACAAAAAGGTTTGCACGCAGGTCTTTTTGTCCTGCTGAAAGCCAGCATTTGAGCCAGCAAGCTCCTGGATGCCTGTTGGATCCCACTATAGTTAATTGGAATCTGGTGGTTTCTGGCATTGTCTGCCTATGCCAGATATGGTGAACTCCATCTGGCTATACGTCTGCTGGAACAGCCTACCCGATTTCTACACACTGATGTGAATGTAGCCTGAGGCCTCATGCACCTGACCATATTTTTGGTCCGTGTCTGATCCACATTTTTTGCAGATTGCACATGGACAGATTAAAAAAAAAAAAAAAACAACAGTAGACAGATTTCATCCATGTGTTGTCTGCATCTGCGAGCATCTGCAAATTATAGAACCAGTCTTATTCCCATCCGTTTTGCGGACAAGAATAGGATTTTTGACAGTGGATCCAAAGAAAATTGCGGGAGCATCAAGCAGGAAGGAGAAGTAGAAGTCTAGGTCACATGGCAAAATCCACAGAATGAAAAGCAGTGGCAAATCAAATGGCTGATCTGTCTCTCACAACTTCATGTTTTAGGTTGCAGAAAGGCAGACAAAAGCATGCAAGAAATTATTCACTATTTTAGGCCTCTTTCACACGAGCGTGACGGATTAGGTCCGGATACGTTCCGGTGTGCTTTCAGTGAAACTCGCACAATTTTGCAAGCAAGTTCAGTGAGTTTTGTCTGCGATTGCGTTTAGTTGTTCAGTTTTGTCCACGCGGGTGCAATGCGTTTTGATGCGTTTTTCATGCACGTGATAAAAAAACTGAAGGCTTACAAACAACATCTCTTAGCAACCATCAGTGATGCGTGAAAAAAACGCTCATGTACACAGACACATTGAAATTAATGGGTCAGGATTCAGTGAGGGTGCTATGCGTTCATATCACACATTGCACCCGTGCGGAAAACTCACTGATGGGAAAAGGGCCTTAGTCATTCCAAAATGACTTCAACAGGGAATGCATGTACAATCCATTTCAAAGAAGTAACATACTGCTTATCAAGCAGATTTGAAATCAGCTACAAGTTTACTTTCAAGTCAATTCAGCGGTGTAACTAGAAATGACTGGGCCCCACAGCAAATTTTGGAACAGAATCCCTCCCTTGGCAACTTCTTTGCAACTCCCTGTTCCCGTGCAACCACCACTCCTGTGGCTAGTCAAGATCGCTCTCTTCAACCAGGCCCATCAGCCCCTCCATAGTATAATACTGTTGAGCGGGCCCTGACAATAAAATCATTTAGTCCTCCTCTTGTTTGGACCTCTTCTGAGTTGGGCCCCAAAGCAGCGTCTTCCACTGATTCCCCTATAGCTACCCCCCTGAGTCAATGGAACGTTGTGGAGGAAAATGTCCATTTGCTGCTGTGGAATCCATGGCCTTCCTTATTATTTCCCATTCCTTTTTCATCTACTCTGTGCTTTGGCTCAAAAAAACTGCATCAAAACCACATTTTTATGACAAGAACTATGAATATTCGCTTTGAGCACACCCCGGGGCTTATGGAAGCGGGTGGCTACTTACTCCACCTGGTTCCATACCAGTCCCTCCGGGACCTTTTGCACCATTGTTTTAGTGTATGACAGAGAATGATGTATATGACTGCTTATATTTTGTTTGTATTATCTTTATTGAAAAACAATAAAAAAGATATTTAACAATAAAACCACATTTTTGTGCTCTAGCTTCAACATAAAAACCAGAGTCATAAAAAATGCCACCAATTTTGAGAAAAAAAAAAAAAAAGATTAGTAGCTAGGGACATAACTAGAAAAGACACCACCACCTCAGAAGCAACTTGATCCCAAAACCCCTCCTACCTTGTCTAGTCAAGACGGCCTACAGTCATTGTACATCACTCCACCCACCCAGTCATGTAAAAAATATGAAAGTAAAACAATTACTAACACTGGACAGGGGACAGAGTCAAGAGTTGTCACCTGGACCCCATATTCCCCATAGGTGTCCCACAAACTTTCCCTGTTAGTGCCCCCTTCACAGTAGTAATGCCTCTTAAATGTTCTCTTAACAGTACTGATTCCCCCATAGTGCCCCCACAAAGTAGAATGCTTCCTTTCCTGCTCTCTTCACAGTAGTGATGCCCCCTTTGTGCCCCCACACAGTAGCCATACCCCTTAGGGCCCATAGACAGTAGAATGCCCCTTAGGGTCCACATTTATTCCCCCTTAGTGTCCCCCTTATAGTAGTGCTGGTTCCTTAATGTCCCTCTTACAGTAGTGCTGCCCACTTAGTATCTCCCTTACAGTAAAATAATAAAAATGTAATACTCACCTAGCTCAGTTCCCTCGATGAACAGAGCACGACATGCTCTCCCCAGCATGATCCCTGTCCTGTGTTCTCCTACTCAGCCCAGCATCAGTGCATCATGTCTGCTGCTGGGGAAAGCACAGGCAGGGGAATGAACCCCAGACTGTAATGGATGATAGACACAGCAGCCAGACTTTAGGAAAGAATTTAGGGTTTACCACACAACATTTTCTGGCAGTTTTCCATGCAGTTTTGTAGCCCAAGCCATAAGTGGGTTGGAAAGGAATGAGAAATACACTATAAAGTAAGTACTCATACAGTATTTCTCCTTCCTGCTGGATCCGCTCCCTGGCTTTGGATAAAACATTGCCACAAAAACGGACACGTAAAAGCTATGTTGGGCGTCACCCTAAAGGTAGTGTCGCACAGCTTTTTTGGGAAATAAAGACAGTTTTTGATGCACTGTTTGAGCCAAAGCCAGAAAGGCATCCAGCTGAAAGGAGAAGAATAAGTATCCACTTTATATTTCTCATTCCTTTTTAATCAACTTCTGGTCCAAAAAACTACATAAAAAATTGCCACAAAAACTGCAGTTATTTTTTTTAAAAAAAAAAGCTGTGTGAAATCACCCTTAAAGGGGTATTCCCATCTCACAAATGTGGTCTGTATAGTTAGATATAGCCATACCAATATTATTACTAATAGAATATATTTATATAAAATGTATCGTTTAGAAGATTTTCCTATTTGTATATCCATTGTCCCACACAAATCAGTCAGGTTGTTGCCCCTAGTTACGGCCACCGCGGCCATGTAGTAGTGGTGGCCGGCTTGCTCTTGTTCAAACCTGCTCTGAAGTAACTGTTGTATTGTGAACGCACATTGCATGAGCATGCGGAGACACATCTTGTCTGGCCACAGTAAATCTTTATTTGTCACATTGCTATGTATTTTAAGTGACCACTCTCTTTTGCAGGTCACACTCCACCTCCAGAGAGAGGCCCCCAAAGTGACCTGGGGTTTCATCTTACAAGTCTCGCTCCTCAACATCATTGGGTCCTTCCCAGTACAGGACTACTGCTGGTGACTTCACCAGGGACAGTGCTGATTCTATATTTTGGACCTGAGCAGAGCACTGGGCTATCTTCAGCCATGCAATCAATAATGCTGTATTTTCATGGCTGAACTTTTGGCATTATGTGAGGACACTGCATAGAAAAGAATGGAGCGTGTCGCCCCATTCACTTGTGCCTCCATGATACTCATACTCCGGTCATTTTTTACTGTAATTTTGATGAGGGGATAAACCTGTCCCTTTCTCCTCTAAAAACTCTGCATTCATGGCTGGACAAATAAAGATTTACTGTGCCTGGATAAGGGTACTTTCACATCTGCGTTTTAGACTTCCGTCCAAAACGCAATGGTCAGGATCCGTCCAAAACGCAGAGTTTATAAACGGATCCTGCTCCATAGAGATGAATTGATCTTGGAACAGGATCCGTTTCTCTGAGTTTTGGAAGCGCAGACAAAAATACTAAAACCCTAAGATGTGTCTCCGCATGTTCATGTAATGTGCGTTCACAGTACAGCAGTTACCTCAGAGCGGGTTTGAACAGGAGCAAGCCGGCCACCACTGCTACATGGCCACGGTGGCCGTAACCAGGGGCAACGGCCTGACTGATGTGTGTGGGACAATGCCTATACATTGTATTGGGATGTATTTTGTGCTGCTGGCGTCAGTATTTTATGATGGACTGTGGTATTTGAATCTGTTGGAGGGGGGGTATAATGTACCACAATATGGTATTGCTGGCCCTGCCTTCTATCAGTTTGGATCCGACTACAAAACAGGGCCACTTTTAGTAATTTTTCTGGGGCCACTTTAAGTTCTCAGTCCGCTCCTGGTGTCACCCATATTGCATGTGCGCTGCTTAGTTGAAAAGGGGATTTCCATAGCATCTCCTACCAATGGTGAGTCAAAATCACTGACAGAACACAGATGTCATCAGCATTCTGTCAGTGGTTTTCATGGATTCACAAACTTCAATGAACATGTCGGTTCCACAACATTGAACAGAGTAGTGCATGTCTCCAGGCTCGGAGTGGCCCACATGGGTACAGGTGAATCCCCTGATGGGCCCCTGAGCACGGTATGTTAGTGAGGCACCAGCCCATGGGAAAGAGTGGTGTTTCCGAATATCTGCTACCTGCTGGGGAGGAAGTGTAATGTTGAGCAGTTCGGATTTGGTAATGTTCACTTTAAAGTTGGAGATGACACCGAATCTCTCCAACAATTCAGTAAGGGTGTGTAGATCTTTGGCCGGGTTCGACAAGAGGAAGAGCAAATCGTCAGCAAATGCCACGCATTTGAGAGTAACCGGTCCCGAAGTCAGTCCCAAGAAGTCAGTATTCTGACGCACACTCTGAATTAATGCTTCTATCCCTAAGATGAACAGTGCCGGGGAGAGAGGGCAGCCCTGTCTTGTCCCATTAGTAATGTGGAACACTGACGAGAGAGTACCGTTGACTTTAATTCGGGCATGTGGCTGGTCGTATAAGGTAAATATGGCAGAGACAAATTGTGGTGGAAAATGGAATCTCTGAAGCACTGCCTGCATAAATGACCAGTTGACCCTGTCGAAAGCCTTTTCGGCATCAACCCCCATTAGCACTAGAGGCAATTACGTTTATGAGCTATCCTGATGGCATGGATCAGTTTGCAGGAATTATCCCTGCCCTCTCTCCCCTTCACAAAGCCCGCCTGTTCTTTTCCTATCAGCTGTGGAAGGAAAGGGCTTATGCGTGTAGCTAATATCTTAGCCCAGATTTTTAGATCCAGATTGAGGAGGGAAATCGGCCGGTAATTACCGCATGAAGAAGGGTCTTTGCCTGCCTTATGGATCAGAGTAATATGTGCTTCTTGCGTTTGTCATGGGATAGAGCCACCTGATAAAAGGTAGTTGCAGAGATCCACTAGTCTGGGGACCAAGACATGCTGAAATTTCCTGTAGTACAACAGTGGGAAGCCATCGGGGCCTGGGCTTTTCCCAGTAGGGATGCTACGAAGGGTACCCTCCACTTCCTCTTGCGAGACCGGCCGCAGAAGCTGTTGGATATTAGAGTGTGAAAGAGTAGGAAGATGTAAGGGTTTTAGGAATTGGTCAATCTTGACTCTCAGAGCAGGTTCGGGGTCTGTAGGGATATTGTAGAGATCTGTATAGAAAGACTGAAAAACCTTCGCTATGTCAGCCGTAAGAATATGCTTAACCCCCTTAGAGTCAGTGATTTTATGTATATAGGCAGAGTCTCTCCGTTTTTTAATAAGGGCAGACATAAGTTTACCCCCTTTATCTCCATGGAGAAATATCTTGTGCTGAAAATATAATTGGTGTCTGGCATGCTTCACTTCCAATATGTCCCTAAGGCGTTTCCGTAAAGCAAGAAGTTGCTCTTTCCCATCTTGTGAGGGGGATAGCTTTGTGTGCTTCTCTAACTCTGCAATTTCCCGTAAAAGTGAATCAATTCTCTTCTGCATGTCCCTTTTGACCCTGGTTGCAAGAGAGATCAAGATGCCTCGCATATAAGATTTGTGTGATTCCCACAAAATTGAGGGGCTAATGCTTGGCTGGGAGTTAACGGAAAAGAAGGTCAAAAGGTGTTGTTCTACATAGGACAGATGGTCCGCAGATTGTAGTAAACTTTCATTGAGTCTCCATATCCACTCTCTTTTGGGCAGGTCAGACAGAAACCCAACCATTGTGTGTGGGGCATGGTCCGAGATCGCAATGGGCCCTATCGTGGAGGAAGAAAAACAGGAGAGTGCTGAGGAAGAGAGAAAAAAGTAGTCCAGTCTCTGAAAAGAGTTATGTGGGATTGAGTGGAAGGTATAGTCTTTTTCTGTGGGGTGCATCAATCTCCAGAAGTCTACAAGATGGAGATCCCTCAACTTGCCCTGCAGTCTGTGTAGGTGCTTAGAGGAAATTTGAGATTTACCTGTAGAGGAGTCTAATAGAGGATTAAGGGCAAGGTTCATATCTGTTCCTAGAATGATGGGTCCTTCTGCAAACAGCTGAAGGGTGTCCAGTGCTTTAATAAGCCATGGCACCTGGCCCAAGTTGGGAACATAAAAATTGGCAAAGGTATACAGCTGCGACCCTACTTCCCCTTTGAGTAAGAGCATCCGCCCTTCTGCATCCTTATGTTGCTGTTTTATAACAAGGGTATGGAATGGTGAATAGCTATAGACACTCCCCTGGAGGCCGACTTCGGATGGCAGCTATGGAACCACTGAGTAAATGGAGACCTGGGGAGCTTAGGTATTCGGTGCTCTTTAAAATGAGTCTCTTGGAGAAAGGCAATTTTTGTTTTTAGTTTTTTCAAAAGAAGGAGTATGTGGCTTCTTTTGTTTGGCGAGTTGAAGCCCTTAACATTAAACGTGGTAAATTGGCAGTCCGTCTCAATTGGGGGGAGGGAGGGTATGGGGTTGTGTTAAATGCTGAAGGACAGAAAGAGGGTGTCAAAGGTGGTGGTGCAAATAAAACAAAGAAAAGAAAGAGAGAGAGGGGGGGTATGTGGGGAATTAAACAACTACTCTTTCTGGAAGAAGAGTGAGTGGAGTGAGGGGTATGTATGAGAGCAAAGACAGGTGTACCTGTCCTGACTAATTATAACACAATAGGAACAAACAGTGCAAAATGAGCACAATCAGATAAACTTATAACAATTGTCACATTTGAACAGTATACTAGCGGTCATGACGAATGAACCAAACAACATAGTAGGAGTCATGAATGGTACGTGGACAGGGAGACCGGGAGCCTGTGTGTAGTAGAGATAAACAGGTGAAGTTAAGTACACCCAGCTATCAAAGAATAAGATACAATAGCAGGAGCCTAAGAGGGGAGGAGGGAGGGGAGGGAAGGGAGAGGAGGGGAGGGAGGGGAGGGGCAGGGCAGGATGGGGGAGGGGGAGGGGGAAGGTTGGACGGGAAGTATAGTGCCAATGGTACCCAGAGAAATGAAAATGAAAAATGAAAAGAAAAGATAAACCCCTAATAAAAGAATAAAGTCAGTTATTCACCCCTTAGTGAAAATAAGAAGGGTAAAATAAGGGTGAACCCATAGTGTCCCCAAGTAAAGCAATTGACAAGGTGTAAACCAGAAGGACAACAAAATAATATGCGGTAAATATGTAATAAACGTCTATCGTGGCACGATTAGTAAGTAAGTCAGCCACGGAAACTCACAAACCCCTCCAGCAGAGAGGATCCTACTTTCTATATCAGAGCCGTAGTGTCCATCGGAGCTAGGAATCTTCACAAAGAGTCCAGGTAGCCATGAAAAATCACAGCTCGTGCAGATCAGCCGGCAGCAAACCACCCCAAGATCCATCTTCCCACACACGAGAGCTCCACAAGGCGTGGAGAACAAGGTAAACCTCCTAGGATCTTACGAGCTGGCCTCCCAAGAAGTGACTCAATATAAGTCAGCGGAGTGGAACCGAGACATATGAAAAACAGGTTAGCTCTGTAGTATAACACGTCAAAGTCAAGCCGGGCCTTCTCTATCTTGCATTGACCGCGGAGCGCCCCTGTGGCGTTTAGGCCTCGGGACTGTTTGCCAGTGCTCTACTCGAGGAAGGGTCGGCTGGGGTACCCCCACATCTAGCGGCAGCCATGAGGGTATATCTACGGGGGAGAGGCCACAGGTGCGCCAGACTTCTTTCAGGTTGTCAGGATGTTGCACCCAAAGTCGGCGACCATTGTGATGTATGGAAATCCCAAATGGGTACAGCCAAGAATAGGGTATATTTTTCCCCCGCAGTTGCTCCAAAAGCGGTCTGAGGAGTCTCCTTTTCGCCAGGATTGATGGAGCAATGTCCTGGTAGAGAGATATGACAACACCCTCGTACAGAACCGGTGTCTTTTCTCTAGCTGCTTGCAGAATTCTATGAGTATCGACATAAGATAGTAAGCCACATATCACATCTCTAGGAGGGTCAGACTGGGGTGGCTTGGGCCTAAGCGCTCTGTGGATTCTCTCAATAATAACTCCTCGAGTCGCCTCGTTGCCAATGAGGTGAGTGAAAATTTCATGCGCTATCTTGGGTAAGGCGTCTGTGGCCCAGGATTCAGGTAGGCCCTTAAAACTTATGTTACGTCGCCTATTTCTATTTTCTTGGTCCTCGATCAGTATTAGGGCCTTGTTGATCTGCGAGGTGTGTTCAGCAGAGCGAGTTTCAAGTGCCTCTGAATGGTCAATTATGGCAGCACAAGTGGTTTCTAGGCCCTCAACCCGCGCGCCCATATGCCGCAAATCGTTTCTGATTTCAGAAAGTTCCGCTAGCACGGGTTGCAAAGCCTGTGTGATGGTATCTTTAAAAAAGGCCTTTGAAGTGGCTGCTATCTCACCATCTCCTCGTTCCACAGCAGGAAGACCGCGTCCCGCCGCACCGTCTGCCTTTGCTGTATCATCCGGCGCCATCTTTGCTGGGCTAGCGTCTCCGACGGAGGGCTTCTGTTGAAGGTATTTATGAAGATCCGACAAGGGTTTCGAGGTCGGCTGGGGTCCCGGGTGGTCAGGCTTCTTATCCCTGCCGTATTTCACCATGTTGCAGTTGAAGAAATAGCTGAAAGACCGCCAGCAGGGACTGCTATGGAGGAGCTGTGCTCACATGCGTCTTACTCCATCGGTGGCCAGGCTCTGCCCCCTACAGTACATATATTCAATGTACAGCACCTCAACCAGCCTGTGTTCATATATTATTATAGACATGGTCAGAGCTTAGATGACTTCTAGGTATAGAAGAAGGACAGCCCGCGTCCTCTTCTCCCCAGGACCTATCCTCTCAAAGTTGCTGCAGGGACCAATATATTTAATCATCTGGTAGCATTTTGCGGCTGGGTAAACAGATAATATTTGAATGTATCCATATGGTAGGTCCTTAAAATAAATTTTACTGGTGGGCCCTAGGCACCTCAGTCCGACACTGCATGTCTCCATGGTTTTTCCAGTGACCCATGGTCAATGGAAAAACAAGGATATGTGAGTAAACACACTAATATCAATGGATATGTTTGCTGTTTGTGAAGAACACAGGAAGCACAAGTCCATGATTTACTGAGGTGTCAATAAGCCCTTAGGCCAGGGGTGCACAACCTGCGGCCCGGGGGCCACATGCGGCCCTTGATACCATTCTGTGTGGCCCCATCCATCTGGTAACAGACATGTATGTCCATGTTTTGTGGCTGCTCACATGCATTTTTCATGTATTTCTCCCATTAGATGGGACTCCTGGAACTGTAACTAGACATTAATGGTATACACTGTGTGTTCAATCTGCCATAAATACAGTATTTCAGTTGTTAATACCCCTTTAAATTTTATTTTCGGCCCTTGACGTTGGTTCAGTCGGATAATGTGGCCCCCACCTAGAAAATGTTGTGCACCCCTGCCTTAGGCCTATTTCACATATCAATGTTTCACCTCAGTGTTTTTGTCCAAAACTAAAAGCTGTACCAAAACATAAAACCTGTGCAAATCTTTCCATTATACCTTATCTTGTAGGAGGATCCACTTCTGGTTTTAGACCACAATCACTGATGCAAACTCTGATCAAAACACTGACATGTGAAAATGGTCTTAAACAGAGCAACTTATATAGCTTTCATACTTAAAAGGTTTTTCCGAGACCTGGGACCCCCACCGATCACCGATTAAGAAGGCAGCAGTGCTTCTGTGAGCATTGTGGCCTTCTTCGAGCTCACCAAGCACAGTGCCATACATTGTATAGCGGCTGTGCTTGGTATTGCTACTCAGTCCCATTCACTTTAACCCCTTACATCCCGGGCCTGTTTTCACCTTCCTGCCCAGGCCATTTTTTGCAAATCTGACATGTGTCACTTTATGTGGTAATAACTTTGAAACGCTTTTACTTATCCAAGCCATTCTGAGACTGTTTTCTCGTCACATATTGTGCTTCACGACAGTAGTAAATTTGTGGCAAAATATTTCATTTTTATTTTTAAAAAAATACGAAATTTACCAAATATTTTGAAAAATTAGCAAATTTCCAAATTTCAATGTCTCTACTTTCAAAATACATAGTAATACTGTCACGACAGGGAAACAAGGGATAGTGTGCAGTAGATGCCCTAGGCGACAAAACCGTAACTTGGAGACGGTCCCTATGCTGAGTACGTGCACAGAGTAGGGAAAGGAACACAGGGAAAGACGAACACAGACAGAAACAAACACAATAGCAGAATCGTCAGCAAGCCAAGTCAAGAACAGGAGGTCACGTCAAATACCGAGGGGAATCACAAAAGCGTAGTCTAAGTCCAAAGCCAAAATCCAATACACCAATAATCCAAAAGCAAGGTCCAACACACAGCACTGATCTCAGAAGACTAATCACAGGCATCTGAGTGAGGCAGTTGCCATCTTAAAATAGCCCGCCCAGGATCATGTGATGTGGCCAGCATCACATGACCTGAGGCGGAGCAAGCTGTCCAAACAATATGTAAAGTAGCCATGTGGTGTGATCAGCACCACATGGCTAAACCCAAACAGAGAATTAACTCATGAAGTGCTGGCTGACAAGACCAGCGCTTCAATTCCCTATTGCTCGTCTCTAGGGGGCGGAGAGGTCCGGCGACGTCGTGCAGAGGGAGCACGACGCCGACCTCGCGTGACAGTACCCCCCCCCTTCACGAGGGGCCACCGGACCCTTACCAGCGGGAGCAGGCTTATCGGGATGCTGCAGATGGAACTTTCGGATGAGCAAGTCTGCATGCATCCTGGTCAACGGTACCCAAGACCTGTCCTCAGGACCGAACCCCTTCCAATGTACGAGGTACTGGAAGGAATTCCGGACCCTTCTCACATCCACAATTCTGGCAATCTCATGCTCTATTTGTCCTGCTACCTCAACCGGAGGCGGAGACTGTTCCTCAGGATCAACGGGAGCAACATAACGTTTGAGCAAAGACACATGAAAAACATTATGAACATGAAGGGAGTCGGGTAAACATAACCTAAAAGAAACCGGATTGATCACCTTGGTGATCCTGTAAGGACCAATGAAGCGAGGTGCAAACTTGTAGGATGGTACCCTCATGTTGAGATTTTTAGTCGATAACCATACCTTATCCCCAACCTTAAAATTCACACCATTAGAACGTTTTCTATCAGCCTTAGCTTTTTGAACTCCTTGGGCCTTTTGCAGGTTCGACTGAACCTGTGCCCAAACTGTGCACAGTTCTTGAGAAAAATCATTTACATCTGGGACAACCGACGCAGATGGGGAAAAGGAGCTAAAGCGTGGATGAAAACCCATATTGCAGAAAAACGGCGACATCCCAGAGGATGAATTAACACGATTATTAATTGCAAATTCAGCCAGAGACAGGAATCTGGCCCACACATGTTGGTTATCAGAAACATAACATCTAAGATATTGCTCAACGGATTGGTTAAGACGTTCAGTCTGACCATTGGTCTCCGGATGAAAGGCTGATGAAAAGGACAAAGAGATACCAATCTTATTACAGAATGCCCTCCAGAACCTAGACACAAACTGTACTCCCCTATCAGAAACGATATTCTCAGGAACACCATGTAGTTTGACAATATTATCAATGAACACGGACGCCAAGACCTTCGCAGAGGGTAATTTACACAAAGGAATAAAATGACACATTTTGCTGAATCTGTCAACCACCACAAATATCACGGTTTTACCCTCAGAGCACGGCAAGTCCGTGATAAAGTCCATGGACAGATGTGACCAAGGTCTACTAGGTATGGGTAAAGGATGTAACTCACCCATAGGTCGTGTCTTGGAATTCTTGGACCTGGCACAAGTGTTACACGCAGTTACAAAAGCCTGAACATCTCTGGAGATTGACGGCCACCAATACTGCCTAGAGACCAACTCCTTGGTGGCATTGATGCCAGGATGTCCACACAAAACAGAATTATGGCACTCACCCAGCAGTCGCAACCGCAAATGAGCCGGCACAAACAATTTGTCATTGGGGGTACCAATGGGAGCAAGATGTTGTCCTGCCGAGATTTCAGAAGCAAGGTCAGATGAGGTAGCGGCCACGATGATATCAGCTGGCAGGATGGGCTCAGGAGGGACGTCAGGAGGCTGATACGCCTGGAAACTTCGGGATAAGGCATCGGCCTTAACGTTCTTGCTCCCGGGTCTGAAGGTAACACAAAAATCAAAACGAGTAAAGAACAAAGCCCACCTCGCCTGTCTAGGATTCAATCGCTTAGCCGATTCTAGAAACGTTAAATTCTTATGATCCGTGAGGACCGTAATGCGGTGAAATGCCCCTTCTAAAAAATGACGCCATTCCTCAAATGCCCACTTGATTGCAAGTAACTCCCTATTCCCAATATCATAATTCCTCTCGGCAGGAGAGAACTTGCGGGAGAAGAAGGCGCATGGCATAAGATTAGTTAAGGTGGAAGACCCCTGGGACAGTACAGCCCCCACACCATCCTCAGACGCATCCACCTCAACTACAAAAGGCTTACTTTGATCAGGCTGGACCAACACAGGAGCATTAATAAAACACTGCTTTAACCTTTCAAAGGCCTCAATTGCTGCAGGGGGCCAATTGACCAGATCAGCCCCCTTGCGAGTCAAATCCGTAATGGGTTTGGCTACCACTGAAAATATTTTTGACAAATTTACGATAAAAATTAGCAAACCCCAGAAATCGCTGGAGCGCCTTCAAAGAGGAAGGTCGCACCCAATCCACAATGGCCTGTACTTTAACTGGGTCCATTTTGAAAGAAAAAGGGGTGAGAATGTATCCCAAAAAGGCCACTTCCTGAACACCAAAGGTACACTTTCCCCCTTTAACAAACAACTTGTTTTCACGCAACACCTCCAGCACTTGCCTAGTGTGAGATACGTGACTCTCCCAGTCTGCAGAAAAAATCAGGATGTCATCAATATAGACAATTACAAATTTCCCAATAAATGGTCTAAAAATGTCATTGACAAAGTTTTGGAAAGTTGCCGGAGCGTTACTTAACCCAAAAGGCATTACCAAGTACTCATAATGACCCTCCGGGGTATTAAACGCAGTTTTCCATTCGCCCCCTCACGAATCCTGATTAGGTTGTATGCCCCCTTCAAATCCAGCTTGGTGAACCAACAGGCCCCCTGGACCTGATTCAGCAAGTCAGGAATAAGGGGCAACGGGTATCTGTTTTTAACAGTGATTTTATTGAGCTCCCTGTAATCGATACAGGGCCTCAATCCTCCATCCTTTTTACCAACAAAGAAAAAACCTGCCCCCATGGGAGAAACTGAAGGCCGGATGTGACCCTTGGCCAGACTCTCTTTGAGATAATCCCTCATGGACTGACGTTCAGGAGTAGAGAGATTATAAATGCGACCTTTGGGATATTTGGATCCCTCAATAAGGTCGATGGCGCAATCATATTGCCGGTGAGGAGGGAGGAACTCAGTCTCGGACATGGAAAACACGTCCGAAAAATCGCCAATATACTTGGGCAAGGAAAGAGACTCAGTGGTACCTCCCAACTGCAATACTGATCTACAACATTTGTCACAATTCATTCCCCATTTTTCCAATTCACCTACCGACCAGTTGATCACAGGGTTGTGGTCCTGTAACCAAGGCAGACCTAAAACAAGGTCGGCAGGTAAATCCTTTAATACAAGGAAGGAGCAAGTCTCAGTATGGGTAATTCCTACAGTTAATACAACCTCAGGAGTACAAAACTCCACTCTCCCATTATTCAATGGAGTGGAATCCAGTGCGATAATTTGAATTACCTCCCTTAAAGGAATTATAGGCACACCCACAGATTGCACAAAATCATAATCAATAAAATTAGCAGCAGAACCTGAATCCACAAATGCTTCACCGGATCTCTTGAGTTGGTTATAAGAAATGGAAATAGGTAACAAGATTTTCTTTCTTACCACCGCAGGGGGTACCTTACTTCCAGGAACAGACCTTTTTGAGAGCAGAAGTCTCGGACACTGCTGGAGCCAGTGGTTCATCTCACCGCAGTAAAAACAGGCCCCTCTCAGGCGTCTCTGATCCCTCATAGTAACTCCCAACTGCATAGGCTCCTCCTGGACGTTGATAGGAGACGGGCTCTGAAGAGGAACTTCGGACAACACGGCAACTTGAGGGGCAACAGAACGTTCCTTTTGTCTCTCCCTAAACCGTCGGTCAAGTTTGATAACTAAGGTCATAGTCGCCTCTAAGGTGTCAGGAGTAGGATAACTAACTAGTAAATCCTTCAGATGGTCAGACAGTCCCACCCTAAACTGGCTTCTCAAAGCAGGGTCATTCCATTTAGAGGACACACACCATTTTCTGAACTCAGCACAGTAATCCTCAACTGGACGGTTACCCTGCCGAATGTCTCTGAGCTGAGTTTCAGCTACAGCGGCCAAGTCAGGTTCTTCATATAAAAGACCTAGGGCCCGGAAAAAAGCCTCCACAGACAATAGACAAGGGGAGTCAGGTGGCAATGAGAAAGCCCACTCCTGCGGATCACCTTGCAGCAAGGAAATAATTATTCCTACCCGCTGCTGCTCAGAACCCGAGGAGTGTGAGCGTAAACGGAAATATAATTTACAACTTTCCTTAAAGGAACGGAAAGTCCTTCGGTCCCCAGAAAACCGATCGGGCAATTTTACATGGGGTTCAATATTGGGGTTTGGCATGGAGGGAACGACTGCGGGTGCAGTCCGCAGCTGCTCCTGATGTTGGAGTCTCCCGGCCAAATCCTGGATCATCTGAGCCATGTTACTCATCTGGTCCGTGAGTACTCGCAACGGCTCCATTAGGTATGGCCTGTGATTCTGTCACGACAGGGAAACAAGGGATAGTGTGCCCTGTCTGAACCCCACCTCTTTCCCTGCCTACTTACAGTAGATGCCCTAGGCGACAAAACCGTAACTTGGAGACGGTCCCTATGCTGAGTACGTGCACAGGGTAGGGAAAGGAACACAGGGAAAGACGAACACAGACAGAAACAAACACAATAGCAGAATCGTCAGCAAGCCAAGTCAAGAACAGGAGGTCACGTCAAATACCGAGGGGAATCACAAAAGCGTAGTCTAAGTCCAAAGCCAAAATCCAATACACCAATAATCCAAAAGCAAGGTCCAACACACAGCACTGATCTCAGAAGACTAATCACAGGCATCTGAGTGAGGCAGTTGCCATCTTAAAATAGCCCGCCCAGGATCATGTGATGTGGCCAGCATCACATGACCTGAGGCGGAGCAAGCTGTCCAAACAATATGTAAAGTAGCCATGTGGTGTGATCAGCACCACATGGCTAAACCCAAACAGAGAATTAACTCATGAAGTGCTGGCTGACAAGACCAGCACTTCAATTCCTTATTGCTCGTCTCTAGGGGGCGGAGAAGTCCGGCGACGTCGTGCAGAGGGAGCACGACGCCGACCTCGCGTGACAAATACCTCCAAAAATAGTTATTATTTTACATTCCCCATATGTCTACTTTATGTTGGCATCATTTTATAAATGTCATTTTACTTTTTTAGGACATTAGAAGGCTTAGAAGTTTAGAAGCCATTTTTTAAATTTTCAACAAAATCTCCAAAACCATTTTTTTAAGCACCAATTCAGATATAAAGTGACTTTGAGGGGCTTACGTAATGGAAACCACCCATAAATGACCCCATTTTAGAAACTACACCCCTCAAATTATAAAAAACTGCTGTTACAAACTTTGTTAACCCTTGAGGTGTGCCACAAGAATTAATGGAAAATGGAGGTGAAATTTTTTGGTAGATTATTCATGTTAATAATTTTTTTCTTGCAACACAGCAAGGGTTAACAGAAAACTAAACCTCAATATACATTGCTCTGATTCTGCAGTTTACAGATATACCCCATATGTGGCGGTAAAGATCCCTATGGGTTTGTGGCAGTGGTCAGAAGGAAAGGAGCGCTATACAGATTTTGGAGGCAGATTTTGCTAGAATGATTTTTAGGCACCATTTTGTAATTGAGAGACCCTGACGTACCCCTACAGTGGAAACCCTCAAAAAGTGACCCCATTTTGGAAACTACACCCTTCAAAGAATATATTAAGGGGTGTACTGGCCAATTTGACCCCCAAGCATTTTACGGAATTTGGAAACACTTGGCTGTGAAAATGAAAAGTTTCATTTCTTCCAATAAAATGTTGCTTTAGCCCCGAATTTTTCATTTTCACAAGGGGTAACAGGAGAAAAGCACCCCATAATTTGTTCCCCATTTTCTCCTGAATATGGCAACACCCCATATGTGGTGGTAAACTGCTGTGGGGGCACATGATAGGACTCAGAACAGAAGGAGCGCCATATAGCTTTTGCAGCACAGATTTTGATGGATTGGTTTGCGGGTGCCATTGATTTTTATTTTTTTGAGTTATTGTCTTATGTGGGGGCTCATTTTTTGCGGGATGAGGTGACGTTTTCATTGGTACCATTTTGGGGTACATAAGACTTTTTTGATCGCTTGGTATTACATTTTTTCAAGGTGAGTCAAGGTGAAAAAGATAGCTATTTTGGCATAGTAATTTTAATTTTTTTTTACAGCATTCACCTGTGGAAAACCATGTGATATTTTTATAGAGCAGGTTGTTATGGACGCGGCGATACCCAATATGTCTACCATTTTTATTTTTGGAAAGTTTTACACATTAGATGAATTTTTGAACAGAATAAAATCTTTTTTTGTGTTGCCATTTTCTGAGAGCCATATTTTTTTTTTTTCTGGCAACTGCCTCAGGTAGGTTCTCATTTTTTGCGGGACGAGATGACGGTTTGATTGGTACCATTTTGAGTTAAATACGCCTTTTTGATCGCATGGTATTACATTTTTTGTGAGTCAAGGTGAAAAAAATGGCTATTATGGCATAGTTTTTTTTAAAAAAATTTTTTTTACAGCATTCACCTGGGGGGCCATCTCATGTAATATTTTTATAGAGCAGGTTGTTACGGACGCGGCGATACCTAATATGTCTATTTTTATTTTTTTTCCTATTTTTTACAATTTTTTTAAATATTATTTTCTGAAAAGGACACTTTTTTTTGGAACTTAAAACTTTTTTTTTAACTTTTTTTTCACTTTTTTTTTCACTTTCTTTTTTTACACTTTTTTAACTTTTGGGGGTCTGATCCCCTTTACAATGCATTACAATACTTCTGTATTGTAATGCATTGGCTGTAAGTGTATTACTCAATGTAATACACTTACAGCCTTCTGCCTGTGAGATCCAGGGGGCTGGATCCTACAGGCTTCCGTAGATAGCAGCCGGATGCCTAAGGAAGGCATCCGGCTGCTATCTAAGCCATCGGGTCCCCGTCACGGCAGCTCGGGGACCCGATGGACACCCCTTCCCACCGCCCACATCGCATGTGCCTACTGGGCACAGCCGGACCCCCACCACTGATCGGACGGGCGCAGCTCCTGCATCCACCCGATCAGTGCGTCGCAGCAGTACAGCGCTGGTCGGGAAGTCACTTCCCACAGTGCCGTACATGTACGGCGCTGGTCGGGAAGGGGTTAATAGAGCTGAACTGTGCCAGTTTCCGATGAATATGACATCACTTGGCCTAGGGAAAGCTAAGAGAAGGTCAAGGTGCAACTGTGAGCGCTGATGCATTCTCAAACAGCTGATAAGGGGGGTCCCGGGTGTCGGGCCCCCACTGATTTGATACTGAAGACCTATCCAGAGGATAGGTCATCAGTATACAAGTCTTGGAAAACCCTTTTATTAAAACATGAGCATAAAACTACATCAAGGGCAGAGATACTCCTAGACCATGGTTCAAATCTGGACTGTAGATGCCAGCTGTACAAACCCCTTCTGGTCCTGATTTCCACTGTACCTGCATTCTCAGGGCACAGATAAAGTTGAATACGATGGTGAAGCATGGAATCATGAACTATCTGCTTCACCATTTCCCTGTCATTGGTGGTTCAGTGCACGGACAAGAGCAGATCTGCTCTGATCAGTTCATTGGGGGACCAGGGGGTAGGTGAGCATTCAAACTGAAGGAAATAAGGGGCATCACTCTGTGGGCAGCACTTAAAGGGACATCATACTGCATAGGGGTCACCTAAAGGACTTCACTGTTTGTGGGGACATCATACTATGT
This sequence comes from Rhinella marina, assembly GCA_900303285.1. Lineage (NCBI taxonomy): Eukaryota > Metazoa > Chordata > Amphibia > Anura > Bufonidae > Rhinella > Rhinella marina. The sequence goes on along the minus strand of ONZH01002370.1, from coordinate 8,610 downwards.
AAAGGGAAGCTAGAGGGCATCACTCTGTGTAGGGAACATAATGGGGTCTTATTCTGTGTGGGGACACTTAAGGGAGCATCATAACACAAGGTTAGGTATTAAGGGAGCATTATAGTACATCAGGAAAACTAAAAAAGCATCACACTGTATGGTGTCATCAAGGGATCACCCTGCTGGCAGTCTATACTGTCTAGGGGCAATAAGGGCTTCACTATTGTGAGGTGGCACTAAGTGGACATCTTATTAGGTTAGGGCACTAAGGAAGCATCCTTACTGTGTGAGAAAGCACTAAGGGGGCACCAATACTGTGTGGCGGGCACAAAGAGGATTGGTCAGAGCTAGAGGTGTGGCTTATTAAAGTAAACAGACTGTTGCAGTGCGCTACACACCACTGATATTGTCCCTCTTACATTTTTTTCCACTCAGACCTTCCAACAGCAGACTCAGGTATGTAAACCTTTAAAAAAAAAGGACCTTGATAGCTTCTTCACCAACATGACACCATACCCCAGGTACACAGTTTACTGTTCTTCAACTTCTCACATCATTCACTGCTGCAATTCCCAAAGAAAACATCATTAATTGACGAGGATGTTTAAAAAACATGAGTTCATTAATTTAGCACAGGTAATGGCAAGAGCAAATTAATTGTGAAATTTAAGAGCAGAGTACTATATTGTGTTCCAGCTGGGAAGGGACATGGTGGCGGGTCTGCTGTTATACCTGACTGTAGACAGATCAGTGTATGAATATGTCTAGATTACATGTAGAATATATACTATACACAAATCGACGTGGTTTATTTGTTTAGTAGATTCAGGGGTGGGATTCAAATTTTTAACAACAGGTTCCCTACTGTTGTGGCGGACATGCGGCTTCACAACACATGGGATGGGATATCTCTGGAATTCCCATAGAAATGAATGGCGCAGCTGTGCACATGTGCGATTGGCCACTCCGTTTAATGCAGGGGGACTGCAGGGGGCCCACTCATGATCATTGGAGGTCCCAGCAGTGGGACCTCTACCGACCTAATAGTTATTCCCTATCCTGTGGCTAGGGGATAACTTCAAACAACTGGAATACACCTTTAAGGTCATGGGCAGATGCGTCCACATGCTTCCTAACATGCGGTACCCCAGGTTTACTTACATAGTACTTAGGCTACTTTCACACTAGCCGCAGCACGGATCCGGCACCTAAAGGGTGCCGACGGATCCGTACTGCCGCTGATACATGTGTGGAGCCGGAGCAGCGCACACATGGGAACAAGACACAGACATACATACATACATACATACATACACACATACTCCAGGGACGCCGGCAGAACGTCTTCACGCGCCTCCTGCGCGCAGTGATGACGATTCCCCACAGCGCCCTCTGCTGGGCGCAGTGGAGAAACATCATAGCTGCGCGCAGGAGGCGCGTGAAGACATGCTGCCAGCGTCCCTGGAGTATGTGAGTATGTATGTGTGTATGTGTGTATGTATGTATGTACGTATGTCTGTATGTATGTCTGTATGTATGTATCTATGTATGTAGCCGGATCCGGAAGGATCCCCCATTGCAAATCAATGGAGGACAGATCCGGATTACTGGTGTGTCCACACCAAACGGATCCGTCCCCATTGACTTGCATTGGGGGTCATTCCGGATCCGTCTTGGTGCGGATACCTGGACCGCTGTGGTTTGTTTTGGACCGCTACCACATGCTGCAGTTTGTTCTCTGGTCTGAAGACGGAACGGAATGCTTTCAGGAGCATTCCGTTGTCTTCAGTTCAGTTTTGTCCCCATTGACAATGAATGGGGACAAAACTGAAGCGTTTTTTTCCGGTATTGAGCCCCTATAACAGAAGTCAATACTGGAATTTAAAAACGCTAGTGTGAAAGTAGCCTTACATACTTACGGTACTGGTCCAGCTGCGTGAACTTCAGCTCTCCTTCCCATTGCAAACAGTAGTTGGACACCATGTGTTCTCCAGCTGAGTTTTGTAGGACTCTGAACCAAAATTTTGACAACAAATTCCCTCATGAGAACCATATATATGCAAGACACATGCACATAAATACACCATATATACACTACACACACATACCACCCAACTTTTAAAAAGCCTAAGGAGCTAAACTATGGAATGGAAGGGCTCATACTTTTAACAACCAGAACTGGAGGACCTGAGGGAACTGTCTGAATCCAATTCCTGGGTAGATTTGTCCCCTTATCTATTAAATAGGTTTTCCAGATTGCATGAACATCTTTTAAAATAATCACTTATGGAGGTAGCTGTAATTTTGTAATGCAATTCTACATTTATTGCTTCTATCTTTTCTATCTTCCATTCTGGGCTGTGGTCACATGACTATGTCCATGCAGCTCTTACTTATCTTTGGTGATGTTATCTCCATGGAAGTGTCAGTGATAAGGGAGTGTGTATGTAACTAACTGGGTGGAAGGAACTATTAACTAGCTTGGCATTGTTAGGACGGTGGTAGGGGAGTGTCTATGCAAGTAGTTGGTGGGAGGAGCTAAAAAGTAGCAGTTTATATAGATTTTACAATATTTGGCTACAAGCTTATCTGATCGCTGGCGTTAAAAGGGTATTCCGGTTGTTTGAAGTTATCCCTTATCCACAGGATAGAGGATAACTATTAGATCGGCGGGGGTCCTACCACAAGAAGGGGGGTTCGTACCCCCTGCAGCCACCTTAAAATGAACAGAGCAATCGGTCGGACATTCATAAAGCACTCCACTATCTCTGGAAGTCTCATAGAAATAAATGGAGCAGCCCCGCACATGTGCGATCGGCCGCTCCGTTCATTTTAGGGGGATTGCAGGGGGTACAGGGCCTCCATTCTCACGATCGGTGGGAGTCCCAACAGTAGAACCCCTACCAACCTAATAGTTATTCCCTGTCCTGTGGATAGGTGATAACTTCCATCAACCGGAATACCCCTTTAAGGGCATGGGCAGATGATTCTGTGTCCACGTGCATCTGAAAAGAAAGAAACAGGTTTAGGACAGGTGAGGGCACAGAGGTTGTTCCTGGGCCATGTCAACTAAGTTTGGTATTAGAGATGAGCGAATCGATTTGTCGATTCGTTGATTCGTATCGAATCTTGGTATTTTTTAGCTGCGAAGCGAATCCGAATATTAGGTGATTCGCTTCGGCTTTGTACGCATTTGCTACGTAGTTTGTCCTATAAATTATACGCTATTGTTACGTATAAGTTTCTGTATACGCTGTTGCATACGATTTCAATTCATTAGCGAACTTTTACTGTTAGTTTGTTTATCGTGCGCAAAAGCCCGGGAAGAAAGCGGTCACCTGACCTAATGGGCAGGGCTTGCTCTGATTGCTCAGGCTCGGTAAGCCAGTGACGCATCACTTCTGCTGAGACGAGCAGAAGCACTGTGTGTAAAGTTCTGAGACGCTGAGACCTGTTTTGTGAAAATTGGGGTGTAATTGCTCTGGTAATCCATATTACAGATATCAGGGATACTGTAGGGCAAGTGCAGGGCCAGTTCAGGGCTAGTATTTAATCAAGCAGGGAGAGAGAGACAGGGAGAGATAGGGAGAGACAGTGAGATACAGGGACAAAGACCAGCTTCAGGGCCACAGAGTGAATTGAAAAATGTGTGGAATGGATAAGCAAAAGGGGTCCAGTTCCAGCCAGACTTTGCGCTTTAAAAAAAAGGAGAAGGTGGCACAGGGCAGCAGTGCCAAAAGACCTGTAGCTGGAGCATCTACTAGTAGTATTTGCAATACTTGGCCGTTGTTCCACCAGGCTAACCCACCGAGGCGCAAAATTGTAGTGGAAGAGAAAGTAGATGAGGTAGTGGAGTGGATGGCATGCTCATCTCAGTCTCAGCCGGATGATCTGCTGTCATCTGCTGATACAGTATCCATATGTAGCCAGGGGTCAGACTCGTCCTGCTCCACCATTCCACTCAAGCAAACCCCTTCATTTTCTTCCACCTCTTGGGCTTCAGTGCTCCCTCCTAGTGATGTCCCTTCTGCAATTTCTAAAAAAAAATTCACCGAAGCCCACCTTATAATCCGGCGGTTATAGAGGACAGCCTTCCTGAGGATTTCTTAGAGGGCAGTCAGAGTTTGGACTGCCCGGAATTGCCAGTTGGTGGGGAACAGCCTAATTTGCATTCCCAAAAATGTGCTGTGGAGGAGACAGATGATGAATCTGATGTGTTAGACCGGAGGACCTGGGAAGCGGATTGGGCTGGTGAGGAGGATTTGAGCTCAGAGGAGGAGGGTGGTACTAGTAGTGGCAGCAACAGAGAGCAGAGGCGAGTTAGGCCCAGGGCTAGTGCTTCCCTGGGAACTAGCGAGACCCCAAATATAGTGGGGCCGGCACCAGGGTGTAAGCGTGCAAGGGCTACAAGCTTGGCCAGCTGTGGAGGGCGCACGTCGGGTGTGTGGAAGTATTTTACCACTCTGCCGGGGGATAGCAGTATGGCCACGTGTAATTTCTGTAAACAGAAATTGAGCCGTGGGAAAGCCACAAACGTTGGGACCACTGCTCTGTGGAATTGAATCATTTGAAGCAGCGTCATGCTGGCAATTTAGAGCAGCCCATTAATACTAAAGAGCTAGTTACTTCTCCCAGGGTCCCTTCTGTCAGGCAGGCCGCATCCAGGGCCATAGCTCGGCCCGCATCCCGGTGTGTAACTAGTACATCCACCTCATCGTCGGCCAGTGCGTGCATTTCTCCACCTACTCTCATTCGGCAGCCGTCCATTGCCGAGTGCGTGGCCAGGAAGCAGTTTTACGCCACAAGTAATCCGACAGTGCGCAAACTGAATGGTCACCTGACAAAGTTGCTGGCTGTGCAGTATCTGCCGTACCAGCTGGTTGACTGCCCAGCTTTTAGGGAGCTAATGGCTGACAATATTGGACGCTCCCTGCAGCTGTCTCTCTGCAGCACGGTGCACGTCACTGTGGACACCTGGAGCAGTGCTTACGGCCAGGGGCAATACATGTCCTTTACTGCCCACTGGCTGAATGTATTTAATGGCAGCGAGGCAGGAACCCCCCAGCAACCCGGTCAATTGCTGTAGGCACCTCCATGTGCTTTCCAGCCAGGATTGCAGCAGACCACCCAACAACTATCCACTTCCACCTCCACGGGCAGTCCGCCTGCTGGAGCCTCAGGGCAGTGAGTTACCCCCGCTCCTTCATATCACATGTGCCAGGTGAAACGCTGCCATGCAGTGTTAGACTTAGTTTGTCTTGGCAGTAGCAGCCACACAGGCCAGCGCTTGCTGCATTACATGAAGCAGCAAATATTGCGCTGGCTGACTCCACGGCAGCTGGAAGTGGGCAAGGTAGTGAGTGACAATGGGACAAATATAGTGGCAGCGCTGAACCTGGGTCAATTCTCGCATGCTCCCTGTATGGTACATGTCCTAAATCTAGTGGTGCAAAGATTTCTAAAAACATTCACTGGCCTGCGCACAGTGCTGGCAAAGTCGCGGAAGCTTTGCACTCATTTCAGCCATTCATATGTATCTCGCCACGCTCTGGTGGAACTGCAGCGTCAAAACGGTCTTCCGCCACACAGATTAATAGGTGACGTGGCAACCCGGTGGAATTCCACTCTTCATATGTTGCAGCGACTCCTAGAGCAGCATAGAGCAGTGTACGATTTTGTCCAGCAGCAGCCAGAATCTTCCAGCATAGGGAGCAGGTGCAGCTTTGATTTCCGGCAGTGGAGGCTGGTCCGAGATGCCTGCACTGTTCTAAGGCCCTTAGAAGAAGCCACCAAATTGGTCAGCCGGGACAGCTGCAGTGTGAACGACATGATTTCAATAATATTTGTGCTGGAAAAGAGGGGGCAATGGGGGAAGGAAATCCTGGCCATTTGTCTACCCGCCATGCTGTCACTCTAGGGGAGCCCCAACACCAAAGTTCCCTTGTGGAGCAGGAGGAGGATGAGGATGAGGATCTTCAGTTAGAGGAGGGGGAAGAGGAGGAGGATTTTACTGAGGGTGATGATGACCAGGAGGAGGAGACACAGCTGGAGGATGAGGATGATGAGACTTTCAGGGACACAGCAGTTTCTCAGAGAGAGGCTGATATGGAAAGAAGTGGCCTCTCAGGCACGCTGGGCAGGATGGTGAGCTGTATGCTCACATGCTTACACACTGACATATCCTAAACATAAGGCAGACTGACGAATACTGGCTGGCGATGCTTCTGGACCCGCGGTATCATTCCAACATGAGGGATTGTTTTCCTCCCCAGGAAAGGGAAGAGAAATTAGTATCATTGCGGGAGAAGCTATGTAGTAACCTGGCAACAGCTTTTAGCCAGCCCCAGCCTGCTGCCAGCATGTCTGAGAAGGAGGTCCGGCTGAGTAATCCACCTTCTGCCACAACCAGCAGCAGCCAGTTAAGCCTAATTAGTATGATGCAGGAATTTTTCTCTTCAGGCTCCCAACAGCTACAGCCAAGTGAGCAGGCCCAGATCACCCACCTCAATGAGCAGGTTCAGGCGTACCTGCAGTCTGGCTCACAAAGCCTCTTCTCAGACCCCCTGGACTTCTGGGCAGGCAGATTACAACAGTGGCCGGAACTGTCCCACTATGCACTAGGGCTTCTTTCCTGCCCAGCCTCAAGTGTCATGTCAGAGAGGGTTTTTAGTGCCGCTAGGGGGGTGGTGACACCCAAAAGGACAAATCTGTCACCGGGCAGTGTTAAAAAAAATACCTTTATAAAAATGAATAAAGGCTGGATTACATCCGAATTTCATACTCCTCTTGCTGATGCTGGTGGTGATTAGATCAGGCCTTGCAGGGCAGAATAGTCTGAGTGTCTTCCCACTGTTGCTGTCAGCTGGGCCATAATTTTATAGCCAAATGTCTTGTGTCATGTAATGGGCTGTGCGAACCCGAAGTCTCCAAAACCCTATTTCAAAACCAAACACTGTTGTCTACCTCCGCCTCCGTTTTCTACGCTAAGTAGGAGAGTAGCTGTTGTTAGTTAACGTTACTAATAGTTCTATTCAGTATTGTTAAGTTTGTTTTTGAGCCTCAGCCTTTATTCCCCCCCTCCAAAAAAAAAAAATATATATGTGTTATATATATTTTAAAAAAATTTTTTTTTACACTGCCTCTGCCTCCCGTACAAGTTATATTAGCGGACATTGTTATACACCACTGCAGTCTGTTGTATTTATTTTACCAATCACTCTATGCTGATATACCCCATCCCCTACTACTACTGGCCGGGGCAGCCATAAAAAGCTCATATATAATTTTCACTGCCTATGTTAAGGTAGAATGTACAGGCTTGTTGCCCAAACAAGCCAAGCCTTTTTTATTTTTCTGTCTGTCGATTGTAATCAGTGAACAGGAGTGTGTGTAATGTAGTAATACTTCAGCCGGCAGACACCGCTGTGTTCATTAATATGGGAAAATGGCCGTGGGAAAAAAACTCTGTCTTCTTCACACTATGTCAGGATCAGGAAGGTGTTAAAGGTTTAACAAAACACTCAAAACACAGGTTTTTCAAGAATATTTTAGTAATAAATAAAAACTTCTTTTTAACAAATAAATAATATAATAAACAAAAGAAAGGAACAAAAAAATAAGATTACGACGGCCTTTGCCGACGTCGGGGCATCTTGTCCTGCAGCTCTTGCAGCTCCAGCTGCAGGCCACGAATGATCCAGGAGGCAGCGTGGAGCCTGGAGCCAAGGCGCCGTAATCCAGCCTCCACTTCGAAGTCAGTGGGGATGTCTGTAGGGGTGGAAACAGTTATGTACTTAGTTTGTATTATCAAGTTACAGTGGTATTCCCACAAAAAAAAAATCTAAACTTTAATGTACTGGAGCGACTTATTCTGTGACATGTATTCTGTACTGACTGAGCCTTTTGTAGTACTTACGGGACACCCATAAGGCGTGGTCTTCCCATGGTCCAGGAGAAAACTGCTCCCTGTCGGTTGGAGCTACCAAAGATAAAACATACATTTAGCTCATATTTTGAAGACAGAAGATCCACTCATTACACTTTTTTTTTTACCTACCTTCTACCTCTGGTAGCTGGGCTGGTGGTGTTGGAGGGGCAGGTGGGGTCCTCTCTCGCTGGTATGGAGGACGGTGAAAGCGGTTCCTCTGTGGTGTAGCAGCTGTCAAAAATCATGAAATAATGGCCTAAGGCTACTTCTACACTAGCGGCAGCCCGGATCTGGCAGGTGAAGGGTCCCTCTGGATCCGCGCTGCCGCAGATACACGTGTGGGGCCGGAACGGCGCTCCGGCCCAAATTCACTGTAATGGGGGTGGGCCGCAAATCCGGGCGCAGCATGTTAACCCCTGCTGAGAGGCAGCCGGAGCTAAACACAACAGTTACATGGGTTAATGTGCTGTGGCCGGATTCGCGGCCCACCCCCATTACAGTGAATATGGGCCAGAGCGCGGTTCCGGCCCCATATGTGTACCTGCGGCAGCACGGATCCGGAGGGACCCTTCACCCGCTGGATCTGGGCTGCGGCTAGTGTAGAAGTAGCCTTACATTCAACTCTAATGAACAGTTGTAGCTACATGGGAATAGTTTGGGGCTGGAGGATCCCGTTCCTAACCACTAGTGCT
>ONZH01002369.1:0-14257 GCA_900303285.1 Rhinella marina | reverse complement strand
GGAGGAGCTGTGCATATATACTATATACTGTGGGTGGAGGAGCTGTCATATATACTATATTACTGTGGGTGGAGGAGCTGATATATTTATACTGTGGGTGAGGAGCTGTGCATAATATTATATACTGTGGGTGGAGGAGCTGTGCATATATACTTATATACTGTGGGTGGAGGAGCTGTGCATATATTGATATACTGTGGGTGGAGGAGCTGTGCATATATACTGTATACTGTGGTGGAGGAGTGTGCATATATACTATATACTGTGGGTGGAGGAGCTGTGCATATATACTGTATACTGTGGGTGGAGGAGTGTGCATATATTTGCTCTGCATCTACTGTATACTGTGGGTGGAGGAGCTGTGCATATATTGTATACTGTGGGTGGAGGAGCTGTGCATATATACTATATATACTCTGGGTGGAGGAGCTGTGCATATATACGATATACTATGGGTGGAGGAGCTGTGCATATATACTGTATACTGTGGGTGGAGGAGCTGTGCATATATACTGTATACTGTGGGTGGAGGAGCTGTGCATATATACTGTATACTGTGGGTGGGGGTGCTGTGCATATATACTGTATACTCTGGGTGGAGGAGCTGTGCATATATACTATATACTGTGGGTGGAGGAGCTGTGCATATATACTGTATACTGTGGGTGGAGGAGCTGTGCATATATACTGTATACTGTGGGTGGAGGAGCTGTGCATATATACTGTGGGTGGGGGTGCTGTGCATATAGACTGTGAGTGGAGGAGCTCAGTTCTGGGGGGGGGACTTCTGGTAGACATATGCCTTGGGCTCGTGCCCCTGATGTTTTAAGTCCCTAGCAACACCCCTGGGTCCAGTTCCAGCCAGACTTTGAGCACCTAAAAAGGAGAAGGTGGCACAGTGCAGAAGTGCCAAAAGACCTGTAGCTGGAGCATCTACTAGTAGTATTTGCAATACTTGGCCGTTGTTCCACTAGGCTAACCCACCGAGGCGCAAAATTGTAGTGGAGGAGAAAGTAGATGAGGTAGTGGAGTGGATGGCACGCTCATCTCAGTCGGATGATCTGCTGTCATCTGCTGATACAGTATCCATATGTAGCCAGGGGTCAGACTCATCCTGCTCCACCATTCCACTCAAGCAAACACCGTCATTTTCTGTCACCTCTCGGGCTTCAGTGCTCCCTCCTAGTGGTGTCATTCTGCAATTTCTAAAAAAAAGAAGCCACCGAAGCCTACCTTATAATCCGGCGGTTATAGAGGACAGCCTTCCTGAGGATTTCTTATAGGGCAGTCAGAGTTTGGACTGCCCAGAATTGTCAGTTGGTGGGGAACAGCCTAATTTGCATTCCCAAAAGTGTGTTGTGGAGGAATCTGATGATGAATCTGATGTGTTAAACTGGAGGACCTGGGAAGCGGATCGGGCTGGTGAGGAGGATTTGAGCTCAGAGGAGGAGGGTGGTACTAGTAGTGGCAGCAACAGAGCGCAGAGGCGAGTTAGGCCCAGGGCTAGTGCTTCCCTGGGAACTAGCAAGACCTCAAATAGCGAGACCTCAAATATAGTGGGGCCGGCACAAGGGTGTAAGCGTGCAAGGGCTACAAGCTTGGCCAGCTGTGGAGGGCACACATCGGGTGTGTGGAAGTATTTTACCACTCTGCCGGGGGATAGCAGTATGGCCATGTGTAATTTGTGTAAACAGAAATTGAGCCATGGGAAAGCCACAAATGTTGGGACCACTGCTCTGTGGAACCATTTGAAGCGGCGTCATGCTGGCAATTTAGAGCAGCCCATTAATACTAAAGAGCTGGTTACTTCTCCCGGGGTCCCTTCTGTCAGGCAGGCTGCATCCAGGGCCATAGCTCAGCCCGCATCCCGGTGTGTAACTAGTACATCCACCTCATTATCGGCCGGTGCGTGCATTTCTCCACCTCCTCTCATTCGGCAGCCATCCATTGCCGAGTGCGTGGCCAGGAAGCAGTTTTACGCCACAAGTAATCCGACAGTGCGCAAACTGAATGGTCACCTGATAAAGTTGCTGGCTGTGCAGTCTCTGCCGTACCAGCAGGTTGACTGCCCAGCTTTTAGGGAACTAATGGTTTTCGCTTAGCCATGCTGGCAGGTCCCTAGCCGGCATTACATTTCAAACAAAGCTATCCCCGCCCTTTACTCCCACGTGGCTGAGAATATTGGACGTTCCCTGCAGCTGTCTCTCTGCAGCACGGTGCACGTCACTGTGGACACCTGGAGCAATGCTTACAGCCAGGGGCAATACATGTCCTTTTACTGCCCACTGGCTGAATGTATTTAGTGGCAGCGAGGCAGGAACCCCCCAGTAACCGGGCCAATTGCTGTTGGCACCTCCACGTGCTTTCCAGCCAGGATTGCAGCAGACCACCCAACAACTATCCACTTCCACCTCCACGGGCAGTCCGCCTGCTGGAGCTTCAGGGCAGCAAGTTTACCCCGCTCCTTCATATTACATGTGCCAGGTGAAACGCTGCCATGCAGTGTTAGACTTAGTTTGTCTTGGCAGTAGCAGCCACACAGGCCAGCGGTTGCTGCATTACATGAAGCAGCAAATAGCGCGCTGGCTGACTCCACGGCAGCTGGAAGTGGGCGGTAGGAATACTTTGGATATCGCCCACTGACAGTAGCTTCAGCATGGGCACGTTTTTGAGTCTGTGTGTAGGAGGAGGAAGCGCTAACTATGAAGGGGCATATAAGGGTACATTCTTTTGAACTAGTGCATTTGCTTGACACAAACGGGAGATCGGCCAGCACCATTAACAATAATGACTAGAATACCTTCACAAGTTGTTTGGGTCGAGACTTAGAGGCGTTGCCTAGCATGAAACAAAATTACTGCAACGCACTACGCACAACCACATTGTCCTTCTATACTTTTTTCATTATTCGCAGTGACTGCTGGTATATATACAATACAGTACACTATTTTTTTTTTTTACATGTTTTTACTTATCAAATATTTTGTTACTCACCCTGCCGTATCTCTGCGCAGATCTCATTAAGCTATTCTGGGGATTTGAATTTCAGATCGGACCATTTCCGCTGGATCTGGCCCGGGGTCCGCACGGTGTGGAAACGATGGCGCAGGCCTTGGATCACCTGCTGGATCACCTCCTTTTTATGCTGGTTCAGGTGGCGGTGTGTGCCATCGTAATCCTCTCTGTCCATTTCAGGAATTTCAGCTCTTCAGAGCTAAATGATGAGGATCGCCTGGATGCCATTTTCGAATATTCGCTCTGCCTCTGAGGAGTGCACGCCGCAGCCTCTCATCGTGCGTGCCTGCGTATTACGTAATCGCGTAGACAATAGTATGCTGAGTATTCGTACGCTATTTGCGTACGTCTTCTAAGAAGTTGCGTACATTTTTTAAATGAACGTTCGTTAATAGTGCGCGAATGTTCGCTAATAGCACATAATAACGTATATTTTGTACGCAAATACAACAAATCTATTCGTTGAATATACAAATCTTAGGAAAACTTTGGCGAATGTTCAGCGAATAATTTTTTAAATGATTCGCTCATCTCTAATAGGGACTGTTGACTAGTTGTGGGGTCACTACTTAGTGTGACCATGCAAGTAAATAGGGATAGTGGGTCCGGGATGTACTATCTTTCATTCTGATGTCCTCTCTCTCCTATATGTATCTCCACAAAATAGCAGGATTTCCTCGTTGAACTGATTTATAGTGTCTATGACTAGAGATGAGTGAAGCGATTCGTCGATTCGCTGATTCGTATTGAATCTTGGGATTTTTCAGCTGCGAAGCGAATCCAAATTTCCTTGGATTCGCTTCATATTATTCGTAAGCGTACGCAAAATTTTACACGCTAACTATACGTACGATACGTATGAACCGTACGAAACGTACGCATTATGCGTGAGTGGGACAAGTTCGCAAGAGCGGTAAAGTAAAGATACACCCCCCTCCGAACTGGAAAAAAAACAGCCCACCGGGGATCTAACTATTTGCATGTGTAGGGAGTGAAGACACCTCCCTCAGTACTCCACCCTCCTCAGAGTCAAGCAGTCTGAACCAGTTTAGACCAGTGCTGACTGCTGACCTGGAAGCAAGCAGGGAAGCAAGCATGGCTCTAAAAAAGAAGTGTGACCTGCTGCAGCCCAACTGGAATGAGATGTGTTTTGGGGACGAGTTTCCAGAACCACCGCCCGCTACAGACATCAGGGCGTCACAGGTTAAACTGTGCCGGAGAAACCCAGCTTCAGTGCCTGCCTGGCCATCATCATCATCAACTGAAGCTGCGACTAGTGAGACAGCTGGAGCATCTGCTGGCATTCGCGCGGCTAAAAGGCCCGCTCTGTCTTGTTCAGTGGAAATGTCTGGAGCGTCCACTTCGCCGCCCAGGAGGAGTTCAAGCCAGAACCCCATTGTTCCGGCATCTGTGACGGCCCGCAGGAATGGGTCATACAAGTTCTTGACCACCCTAGGCCGGGACATCCTTCACTAGAACGAAGGAAGGGAACTGTGCTGTGGTTTTCAGTGGAGCAAGGGTCTGGCTTCCTGCAGGATGAAGACTCTGGGAAGGAGTATTTCGTGGGCCGCCGGTCGGTGAAACGGCCGTACCTACCGCAAGCTCATCACAGCTTGTACGTGGGGGATCAGGTGGAGTACACCCCTATGAAGTCCGTGAAAGGACCATTTGCAACCGGGGTTACCCTCCTTCCCAAGCCTCTGGTGCCTTCAATTGACGCAGAAGTGTGGTCGGATGAACCACCAGGTCCAGGACGCTTATGCTGCCTGCAGGAATTCCCAGATGGCGTCCTCCGGTTCTGTGAAAAGCCTCAGCCTCAGCCGGAGCCTCTGATTCCAAGACTACCAGCACCACCACCACGACAGTCCTTACAGCTGGGTCAGCTGACCACGTCATCCATCACCTTTCAGTCAACGGTCATCAACCAATACTACCAGCTGCCATGGAAGGTGAAGCCAGCAGAAGCCGGGAAAGTTGGGTCGTCTTCCCTGGATCATGCATCCTTTCCAGAACCGCTGCAGCCGGAAGTTCTTCTTGCCACAGCTATCCCGGCAGGAGGATCCGGAAAAGCTGAACTGTCTGCAGCACTCGCCAGCGTGACCACCACCCGGACCCGGTCAAGTCCGAATTCCGGAAGAAGAGGTCACTGGAGTTCTACTATGGCAGCAAGCGTGGCCTACAAGAGGCGTCCTCTTATGACTTTTAGCAGCAGCTCGAGTGAGGAGGATTTTGAGTCCCTCATCTGAGCAACCAACTACTGGCTGGATGCTGTCCAGGACACTCCTGGAGGAGTCAGGAGGACCTATGGGAGCCACACCATGGACTGCACCTGACGGGTGAGATGCTAGTTGGCGGTGGTTTTTTTTTAGTTTGTGTTGCCCTCGTTTGACTCTCACCCAGATGGGCATGGCTGTCAGGACTCCCCCATTCTTCAGAAAATTCCCTGTTGCGCCAAAGTGTGCCTATTTTCCTTTTTACCCCCTTCTCAGGTTATTTGGGAACCACTTTTGCAAAAAGGGTTCTCTATTTGCTGCTATTTATTATCCGTGTGGATTACATATGACATATCTGTTTGGATTACAATTTTACCTCACATGGATTACAATTGAATTTTGGAATATTTGTTCCAGACAGACTGTTTTATCATTGCCAAGCCAACTAGGAGCCATAAGGAGAGACTCAAACTTGTATCTGAGCCTTTTATGCTTGCAAATGTGAAATTGATTGCACTAAAATGTTTGCATACTTATGTGTTTGCTGTATTTCAGCTACACTGTTTTTAATGGTACAGCACTTTAGCCCATTGTGTGTATTCTTTTTCTGGTACTGCAATGTGTCTTATTAATGCACTTATTGTACAGTGTTTTTAGTAAATTATTAACTTATTGAAAGCTAACAGCAGTGAACACCTTATTTTTCTAATTCATATAGTCTTCCTCTAAAGACTGTAGGTCGCGGCCTAGACTCGTGCGTATGACGCATTTGCGTGTCATTTGTATGTTAAGGATTCGTACGCACTTTTGTATGCTAATTCTTACATGTTTCGTACTTTTACATACGCTGACTGTACGTACGTAATTTACGCAGGAATGTTCGCAAAACAACGATTGTTTTTTTTTACGTAGATTCGACCGAATAAGTTTGTGCGAATACGAATCTTGTCAGATATTCGCCAAATATTCTGCGAATAAAAATTTGAATTATTCGCTCATCTCTATCTATGACTATAGAGTCATTAGTAACTCACACCTACAGTATAGTAGGTGGAGTAAGAGAGGGCCGCCTGCAATACTACTGCCAAGAAGAAGCCTTGGAGCAGAATGTGCATTGGGTGGCTGGTGCTTTGCTTTGGATGATATATGTTTCTTATATATTGATTGCGTATGTATACTCATATTGTGGCCAAATTACAATTTAGTATATTTATTGATATATAAGGTTATGTGGGGAGCCATCATTTCAATAATAAGGGGGGAATTATTGGGCGTGCTACATCTTTTACATGTATTTATTAACAACCTTGACATCACTGCCTATGTGTAGGTATGTACTGTGTCTATATGGTATATTTTTTTTTTTTATAGATTTTTCAAATAAATATGTTATTTGTTTGTCCTGTGCAATTTTTAAGGGCCACCGCCTGATCTTTTTCTCTGTCTTTTGAATTGTCAGCGGCCATATTAACAAATCACTTGGAATTAATAGCATGTATTTCAGATTTGCTGAAATCCAAAACTTTTGAGAAATTTTTAAAGAATTCTGTGCCAAATAAATTCACTGATCTCTAGTACCATTTTAAATAAGTCTTTTTCTAATAAAAAACATATTTTTTTGCTTATTTTTATTCAAATTTTATATCATTGCAATTAAAACCTGATATTGGATGCATCATCATGCTTTTAAATAAGTAATGGCAAGCACAATTGTTATGCAAGTTGGTTATGTTTAGTGAGTAAAAATCAATGACCACAAAGTCAGCATCTCTCTTCACAGCAATTCTTAGCATACCTGGATTTGCAATTCTGTCAGCAGTTACTATTATTAATATAGATCATGTTGATACTGATCTCTCAGGACAAGCTTCTTGCTTCTATTTATTTTGCATTCACCCCATTCGCTTTTGTTTGTCAAATACATTAATAGCTGTTGTGGAGTATTGAAACAATTTACAATGGTGGGAGGCTTATGTGAACCTCTATTATTCCATAGCACAAACAGTCTGATGGACATCAAGAGTTTGAAATAAAAGAAGGGGAAGCACAATCAAGAGATGATTCAGAGCATACTTAGCTGCTGAAGCATACAATTTCAGTTGTGATGACATCACATGTCTAATGTATCTCAATTTGCAAATAAGTGGATATAGTTAAAGACATATGTAATCAAAAGATGTAATCACGCACATAACATTTTCTTAAAGGAACAGCTCAGGCAAAAATGAAACAGGTAACACGATTGAACAAGTGTTATTCACCACCTCTCATCCCTACCACAAAGCATAACTCACTGTGTCACTTTTGCCAGGAGTGTTCCATAAATTTAAAGGAAATGTGTCACCAAAAATGTTATGTGCCATTTAAAACCACATAGTAAGACATCTCCTTTTTTCTAATCTGTTTTTATTTTATGATTGTAGATTTTTTAGGGTAAATCAGAATTTTTTATTTAAGAATAAAATGAACACAGGAAAAAGACATACACAAGCATGTTCATATGGATCATGAGCAAGATACACATAATTGTAATACGGCACAGTTACAGGTCAATCTTGCAGAATGAATAAAGCAAAACAAACCAAACTTGGGGAGACACAAAACGCGACGAGACAAATGGACAAAACACCGGGGGGGGGGGGGGGGGGGAGGGGAATTACCAAGCAGAGAAACCACTTCATTCGTATGTTGAAGAAATAGGGTTTAGACTAACCTCAAAAGACCCGCCATATATAATCACAATAGTAGGCAGAAAAAAGAAAAAAAAATGATATGTATAAGTAGAAAGAAAAGATAAAGCTAAGGGTATGCCCCCCGCCCAGCCAGGTATGGTATGCAGGAGAATCCCTAAAGTCCCTCCAGGGAGCCCTTCGGTTATTAAACTGATGATATGTATTGGTTTCGGATGCTATCATGTTTTCCATTCTCATAATTCTATGCATCTCCTCCGCCCATGAAAGTAGGTGATATGGTTTGCTTCCAGAAACATGGTATAACCATTCTTAAAGCTATCACAAAACATCTATAAACACCCTTTTTGATCTTGCGAAATGGGCCTGGAAACATGGACAATAGGGCAATCTCCATAGTTATCACCATAGAGGAGTGAAACAAACGATTATACAAATCGGTGATATTCACCCACAATTGATTGACAGACGTACATCCCCACCAAATATGTTCCATCGTCCCTACAGCACCTCCACATCTCCTACACAGATCAGAACAGGGTACATCATATGTAATCTGTGTGGGGTCATGTACCACCTGGAAAGAATCTTTTAGCTGTTTTGTTGAATACCACAGAAGATCGAAGGCTTATGAGTAAGGATTAAGGCTTTATCCCATTTCTCCTTAGAATATGAACTGCCCTTAGACTTCTCCCAAGCCAGTATAAAGGGAGGACGGGAGGCCTCGCCCCCCAGGAGCAACCCATACACCGCGAACATTAAGTGTTGAGAAGGAGATCCAGTAACACAAATCTGTTCAAACGGATAAAGAGTTCTGCTCAGAACAGATTTAGAGAAGGAAGCCCTCACCCAGCTGCTCAGTTGATTATACTCCAACCACGCAATCCCCGGGACTGAACCCTCAGGGTAGAACGTTGGGAGAGGTTTAACTTCGCCCTCCTTGCAGAGTTGTGACAGATAGAGGCCAGAGGATCTAGATTGACCCAAAATCTCACCTGCAGTAAGACCAGGAGCAAACTTCGGATTACCGAACATCTGTGTCATGGGTCCTCTGGGACCAAGTAAATTATGGGAGACTAAGTCTATCCCACAGTCTGACAAGGGAGCAAAGTAGAGGGGAAAGAAGAGATTGATCACCCTATCCCCTGGGTCAAGCCAAAACAAAGATTTTAAAGGGATCGTGGAGTTGGTGGTTTCCATCTGGACCCACAATTTAGAGGAAAAATGTAAATGAAGGTTAAGAATAGTGGTAAGAATGGTGAACTTATAATACAAAGAGAAATCGGGTAAGCCACATCCCCCCCTCTCTTTTTTGCTACATAAAATGGAATGACTAAGGCGATGACCAGTACCTCCCCATACAAATCTTGTCAAGATTTTCCTGAGGGATACAAAAAAAACATCTGGGGATCTGGATAGGCAATGCCTGGGCCAAGTATAAGAATTTGGGTAGCAGATCCATTGTAATAGCATTAATCCTACCAAACAAAGAGATAGGAAGCCCCGCCCACCTATCCAGGTCCTGTTCAACCTCTCTCAAAAAAGGACTGAAATTCAATCTGAAGGCGTCCATGGAGCTAGCAGGCAAATTAACCCCAAGGTATTTAATAAAATCAGATCGCCATTTTAAAGGAAAGGACGCCCTCATATTAGAAGCCTCCATATCTGGAATACTGATGTTGAGAATCTCTGATTTCTGGGTGTTCACTTTTAAAGTTGCTTAAGATTCCATACTGGTGGAACTCCTCAAGAATGTTTGGTAGACTGATAAGCGGATTGGTAACGTAGATCAGAAGATCATCTGCAAATAACGCTAACTTATGGGTAGTGGTGCCTACCCTAATACCCTGTACAGATGGATTGGCCCTTAGGGCCAGGGCCAGGACCTCCATCACCAAAATATATAGTAGAGGGGACAAGGGGCAACCTTGACGGGTCCCATTCTGTATATTAAAGGAAGAAGACAGTTGCCCATTAACCCTAACTTGTGCTGAGGGATTATGATATAAAGAAAGGATTCGTCTAAGCATGATAGGGCCCAGCCCAATCCTCTCCAGCGTGGCCTCCAGGAAGTCCCACCCCACTCTGTCAAACGCTTTTTCAGCATAGATGGTTAAGAGGCAAAGAGGAACTCCCCGGAGGCATGCATGAGAAATCAGCGAGGTAGTCCTAATGATATTATCCCTGGCTTCACGACCCGGCACAAAGCCCACCTGCTCCCCATGGATAAGATAAGGTACATGATCCCGCAATCGGAGAGCCAAGATCTTGGCATATAATTTCACATCTATATTAATCAAAGATATGGGTCTACAATCCCCACATTGTGTGATGTCTTTCCCTGGTTTGGGGAGAACCGTGATGTGAGCTAATAGGGAATGTCTCGGGAAGTGTGCACCTTCAGAAACTGCTGTAAAAGCTGCCAGAAGGACAGAAACTAACTCTTCACCGCACATTTTAAAAAATCTGGGAGTGAAGTCATCAGGTCCAGAACTTTTCCCGGTCTTGAGACCCTTAATAACAAATTGAAGCTCCTGAATAGTGAACTCCCTCTCCAAATGGTCCTTGACATCAGTAGAAAGTCTAGGGATATCAAACCTAGAGAGATAATCTCTAATTCTAGACATCCTGGAAGGTTTCGATAAGGAGGCCTGACTATTCTTGATATTATAAAGGGCCTCATAATAGGTTCGGAATTCCGCCAGTATGGCCTCTGTAGTGTGAACCAAGCCCCCAGAAGAAGAATTGAGAGACAAAATCCGGGACTGAGGAAGTCTAGGATGGAGCGTCCTGGATAGCCATTTCCCACATTTATCTCCGAACTCAAAAAATCCTTTCTGTAATCTATCTCTAGCGCTCAAGGATTTCTGATCTAGAATTTGCAGGATTTTCTGTCTAACGGTAGATATGTCTCCCTGAAGAGCAGGGGACGGAGCTAATTTGTTCCTAGACTCCAGGGATCCTAGGTGTTGCAAAAGGGACCGTAACTTTTGGGTATGTTCTTTACGGAGCCTGGATCTGTGTGAAATGAAAACTCCCCTCAGGACACATTTAAATGCTTCCCATTTTGAAGTGGAGGGTGTAGTGTCATCCTGGTGATGTTCCTTAAACAGCCTTACGCACCTCACTCATGCAGAGAGGGTCATTCAACAGGTTGTCATTCAGCCTCCACGTGAAACCTCCAGAGGTCCTAGATGACACTGGACCCAGGGAGCACAGAACGGGAGCGTGGTCTGACCACAAAAATATAACCATAGAACATTTAGGGTTTCCCTCTAAAAGGGCATGGGAAACAAATAGGTGGTCAATTCTTGTATAGCTATTGTGAGCAGCTAGGTGAAAGCTATAATCTCTCACCCCTGGGTGTAAGATTCTCCAAATGTCAACCAGCTCCATAGATGTAAGAAGCCTCCTCAGTGCACGGGTCGCGCCCCAGGAGACCGATGACCTACCTGAAGAGGAATCAACCAAACGGTCGAGAACCATATTGAAGTCTCCCCCCAGGATGATTCGAGAGTCCTCAGCGAAGGCTGCCAAGATCCAAAGCACTCGCATACCGAAAGTCACCTGATCCTGGTTGGGAAAGTATAAGTTAGCAATGGTATATATACGACCAGCAATTTCCACTTTAAGAAAAAGAAATCTACTCCCAGGGTCCAACTGGGAGGAGAGGACTGTGGGGCAACCGAGTGGCGAAAACCCACAGACACACCTCTAGATTTTCCCTCGGGGTTTGCATAGTGAACCCACATAGGGTAAAGCTTATGTTCACATTTAGGGATACTATTGGTGCGAAAATGTGTCTCCTGTAAAAGTACCACATCAATTTTTTTCTGATACATATAACGAAAAATCTGCCTACGTTTTTCAGGTTTGTTTAAACCTCTAGCATTATAAGAGCAAACATTTAGGCTAGCCATGATCTACAAATGAAAAGCAAAAATATAATGTATACCATTGGAGGAGTCCTCTAGCTAATATGGCAACACAAAAGGGGAAACACGCAGGGAACACAGACATAACACACAGAGACTCCAAAAAACACACAAACAACAGGAAAACAAATAACTCAAACAGCATAACTGCTATTGTAATGAATAGTGATTTAGGCCCTAAGGCCAACACCAGAGCACCCATCCTCCACCTCTGGTCACAACTCTGGGGTAGATGGAAGTCCACCACACGGGCGCTCTGGCTACCTGCACCACATAGTATTTAAAATGAAAATCAGGGTTAAGTTAGCCCTAAAAGAAACTGTAAAGAACACACTGACCGAATTTGTAAAGTCCATCTTGAGACCTCTCTATAAAAAGCAACAGGGGCAACAAAGCCCACTAATATGAATGAGGACCAAAAAGGGCCCCGAAAAGAGCAACAAGCAATATACTTAAGAGTCTCAAGTAGCCGAAGCCTGGGACTGCAGACGACCCTTCTAGCGAGTGGAAGAAGCCCGGACTTTTTGCCAAGTCTCCCTACCAGGAGCGGCAGGAGCGGCTGGAGATTTAGGCCAATCTGGCAGAGTCACCTTGGGTAAGTCCAGAGTATCCAAGAAGGATGAAAGATCTTCTGGGGTCCGGAAGCTTTGCTGATATTCCCTCATGGGACACCCGTAGATGAAAGGGAAAACCCCATCTGTATGAGATACCTTTGTCACGGAGGACCTGTAGCAGAGGGCGTAGGGCCTTTCTGAGTTGGAGGGTGCGTCTGGACAGATCCACCATAATGGCAACTTGATGACCATTTAGTGTCAGTTCCTCGTGCCTCCCTAGCTGCCCTCATAACAGCCTCCTTATCAGTGAAATAGTGAACTCGACACACCACGTCTCTCGGCCTATTAGGATCCGAAGATTTAGGTCCCAGTGACCTGTGAATGCGGTCCAGAGGAATATTATCCTTGGCCCCTTCAACCAAAATAGCTCTAAACAGCTTCTGTACAGCCGGTTCAAGTTCCGCCGGAGCTATGGATTCCGGAACGCTGCGGATCCTGAGATTATTTTGGCGGTATATATTTTCAATATCATCAAGGTGGGCCTCCAAGGCTGAAATCTGCTCAGAATGTTCCCGAAGGGCCTGGGCATGGGACTCCAGGTGAGTAAAGACAGTCTCCTGTGCTTCCTCAGCATCGACCACTCTCTGGCCTAGGTGCAGCATGGACTCTTTAACAGCCTCCCACTCCTTCCTATGCGTGGCTTCCAACCTTTGGATAAGGGTTTCCAACTCACTTTTGGTGGGAATAGCTCTAAGATGATCTTTCCAGCTCCACATAGCTTCCTCATCTTGGCTCGCTGGCGTCCTGGATGGTGAGTTGGGCCCCGAGGTAATCTCTGGCAGGAAATCGTCAGGCAGGCTCCGCGGGCTGGTCTGGGAGCTCGGCGCCATCTTGCTTCCGTCAGCCCCGCTGGCGGGCAGGGAACCCGGCTGGAAAAATCTCTCAATGCTGGAAGCCTCCAGTTCTCCCACAGAGACAGATAGGGCAGGCTTGGTCTGCTTCTTACCATTGACAATTCTGAGTTGGTCCAGAGTCACTTAAGTAGAGTTTTAGGGCTCTTTTGTGATGTAGGGCAGCCGGAGCTCAGCAAGCGTGCTGTTCACCACGCCATAGACAAGCCACGCCCCCATGATTGTAGATTTTTTGATTCTATTTCGTGATCATGATTATGGGGCTGCCATATTGCCTGAGCTGTTCTTTTCAACATTTACAAAGCATAAAAAAAATTGCTTTATGGCAGCCCCATGGGCCATAGACACAATGGACAGGAGGGGACCCTAATGACTTCTGTGGGAGAGTTTCTAGGCTCTGTGACCTGTGCAGAGGTCACTGCTACAAGAAAAGAATAGATCCTCTGGCAATTCAGTGTCCCATGTTGTGAAAGGGACACTACAACTTTTTATATAGCATTACCTGTTTTATCATATTATATGTAGAATAATGTTTTAATGTATAGGAAACCTTTATGCTGAGTGTTGATAATCCTAACCACCACTAGATGTCCATTATGCCTGTATATAAGGCCTAGGTAACAGGAACAGGAGTTGGGATTGACTGCAGTGAGTAGAGAAGTCAGGGACAACTCAAGTTAGAGCGGGATTAGGCAGCATCCAGCTTGAGGCTGCCATTTCTGGCTCTGCCAGTCAGGATTCCATGATGGCATTACATTTCTAAGTATCTGAGCAACTAACTGGTAAAGCGAGCTGACTAGGTAACACCATTCAAATGTTATTGGACTTTGTCAGCACTGACATATCAGAACTTAACCACTCACTCTGAGCCATTTACCCCCTTCCTGACCAGGCTAATTTCAATCTGACATGTGTCACTTTCATGTGGTAATAACTTTG
>ONZH01002368.1:0-34131 GCA_900303285.1 Rhinella marina | reverse complement strand
GTGGACTTGTCCTCAAGTGGCGAATTGAATTTAGTGCAGCATTTTTTTCCCATAGACTTAATGGGATTCAATATTCGGTCGAATAGTCGAATATCGCTGTCTATTCGAATCGAATTTCGAACTTTCGAATATTTCACTACTCGCTCATCTCTAATCATGAACCATCATATTTTGGAATATTTTTGGAAGCTGGCCTTTTCTTCCCTTTCTCTGCATTTGGACTTGTGCTGCATTCCCAGCACCGCCTGTGCGTTCATCTTAATGTAAGCTCAGCTACCTATTTTCCTTCTTGTGAAAGATAGACTTTTCTATGATAAAGGTAAACTAGGGTATGTCCAAAGTCTTTCTAAAAAGTATATATATATAGAATTCAGACTATAAGATGCGCTACCATTTTTCCCTCACTTTTGGGGGGGAAGGGGGGGAGTGGAAAAAGTCCAAAAAAAAAAGGGTACTTCTTTAGCTTCCATCATAATTTGATGAAATAGAGGAGGCGGCAAATCATAATGAGGTCGTTATTATGGGGGATTTCAACTACCCAGATATAGACTGTGAAACCTGTATATCTCATAAAGGAAACAGGTTTTTGGCAATAACCAAAGACAATTACCTTTCCCAACTGGTTCAGGACCCGACTAGAGGGACGGCCATACTGGACTTAGTATTAACCAATAGACCTGACAATACAACAGATGTGCAGGTTGGGGGACACCTGGGAAATAGTGACCATAAAATAATAACCTTCCAAATGTCATTCAAAAGAGTGTTTCTTCAGGGAGGAACAAAAATACCAAACTTCAAAAAAGCTAAATTTAGCCAACTAAGAGAGGCCATAGACCTAACTAACTGGGACAAAGTCCTCAAAAATAAAACAACAGCCACAAAATGGGAGATTTTTAAAAGCATCCTAATATCTAATTGTGAGATGTACATACCTTATGGGAATAAAAGGTTAAGGAACAAGAAAAAAACAATGTGGATAAATAGAACTAAAGAAAGCAATAAATGACAAAAAGAAAGCATTTAAATCACTAAAACAGGAGGGGAGCAAGGAAGCATTGAAAAACTATAAGGAAAAAATAGAATAAAACAGCCAAACTAGAGACAGAGAGATTAATCGCCAAAGAGAGTAAAACTAACCCTAAAATGTTCTTTAATTATATAAATGGTAAAAAGTATAAACCTGAAGGTGTCGGCCCCTTACAGAGTAATGAGGGGGGAGTTGCAGAGAGCGATGAGGAGAAAGCAAAGCTACTAAATATCTTTTTCTCCACTGAGGAAAATAAACTGTCAGATGAAATGCAGAATATAAAAGTAAATTCCCCTTTAAAAGTGCCCTGTCTGACCCAGGAAGAAGTACAAAAAGATTAAAATAGACAAATCACCAGGACCGGATGGCATACACCCCCCGTATCCTAAGAGAATTAAGTAATGTCATCGCCAGACCCTTATTTCTGATATTTAAGGACTCTATATCGACAGGGAATGTTCCACAGGATTGGCACATAGCAAATGTGGTGCCAATATTCAAAAAGGGTCCAAAAACAGAGCCTGGAAACTATAGGCCCGTAAGTTTAACATCTGTTGTGGGTAAACTGTTTGAGGGTTTTCTAAGAGATGCTATCTTAGAGTACCTCAATAAAAATAAGCAAATAACTTCATATCAGCATGGCTTCATGAGGGATCGGTCATGTCAAACCAATTTAATCAGTTTCTATGAGGAGGTAAGTTCTAGACTGGACCGCGGCGAATCAATGGATGTCGTATATCTGGACTTCTCCAAAGCATTTGACACTGTACCACATAAAAGGTTAATATCTAAAATGAGAATGCTTGGCCTGGGAGAAAATGTCTGTATGTGGGTAAGTAACTGGCTCAGTGATAGAAAACAGAGGGTGGCTATTACCGGCACATATTCAGATTGGGTCACTGTCACTAGTGGGGTACCACAGGGGTCAGTATTGGACCCTATTCTCTTCAATATATTTATTAATGATCTTGTAGAAGGCTTGAACAGTAAAATATCAATTTTTGCAGATGACTAAACTGTGTAAAGTAATTAACACAGAAGAGGACAGTACACTGCTACAGATGGATCTGGATAGACTGGAGGCTTGGGCAGAGAAGTGGCAGATGAGGTTTAACACTGACAAATGTAAGGTTATGCATATGGGAAGAGTTCACGGCTCAATAAATGGTCAAGTTATATGACATCTTGTATTGATCAACTTTTCACGGATTGGCTAGACGCTAAAATACTTTTACTTTATTTGCAACTCGTGCAACACACTTACAAGGAAAAGAGGGGAAAGTGAATTTGTCACATATTAAAAAGAGGGGGTTGGCAAGTGTGTAATAAGCCAACACCCATAGCTATGTTAGTGCACATAGATAAGCACTCAGAATGGGTGTATGTATTACTTGTTATGTAAACACCCCTTTCAAAAGGGCTATATACAATGGTACAGGTGCACCTTAGATATGCAGTCGCTGCAGCTGCGTTTGACCATGGAAACTGTGACTGTATTAGGTCTTGTCCTGGGCACAACGCTCAGCTACATATTTTATTTATTCCAACTGCACATCCAGGATACTCGTGGCATTGGGCGCATACGGCATTCAGCCAAATGCTGCATCAGCACATGCCATCAATAGAGTATTGCCCGACCACTAACAAGAGGATAGCTATTGCCCCAGCATGCAATTGTTACGCTCGACGCGTTTCATCTTATGAATCATCAGGAGCAATAAATGATTGATCTGCGCTGGTAGTCTATCAATCAAGCAATCACACTGGTGGTGTGTGACCGCATGTATCGGCGCTATGATGGCCACGCGCGGCCGCCGATGCCGCGCGTTTAAGAGGAGAAGGTCACGCCCCTCTCAGTGGGTGGAGCAGCGTGACGTGCGACTCAGACGGGCGGGAGGCAGAACCCGGCAATAATTATGCACGCCTCCCCGCATCAAGAGCCGCATACAGTCTATCATAAGCGCTCCACCCCATTATTGTATACAAAGGATGTTAACTAGGCAGGATTCCATCAGCATTATCAATAAAAGGGGGGAGACAAAAAAGGTGAGGCGGGACCAGACACCCTGATATCCTCAGAGCTGCATACATGTAGAGACTTATTAAAGAAATAAATATATTCACTAACAGTGATTGTATGGCAAAACCTAATGCACAAAGTAAGCCTATATACATATACACCTAAACCGGCATATTCATATGCAAATTAAGGTGAAAAATGAAGAGACAAATAATCACCCTAATAGCCGGATAGGCTGCACAGTATCCCATTGTTCTTCAAAATATATCATGAAGGATGGTCATTAGATACATTGGGACACCCTATGATAAAGGAAATACCCCCTATTCAATGAAACAACCGTAAGAGATATACTCATTAATACCTGCAGGACGCACAGTACCCAGTCTAAAGGTCCATTGGGCCTCTTTCTGAAGGATGCGCCGGTCCAGATCACCACCTCTGGGGGATGGTCGAACTATCTCTATCCCCTGAAACCGGATTGATTTCATCTCACCAGAATGGTAAATATGAGCATGGCGTGCGATAGGAGTATCAGCGTTATTTTTAATGTCGTTGAGATGTTCTCCTATACGACGACGAAACTGCCGAATGGTCTTGCCAACATACTGCAAGCCACACACACATGTGGCCAAGTAGACAAGACCAGTTGATTTGCAGTTGATAAAACATCTGATGTCATAGCGTCTGGACGTAGTGGTACATGTAAAAGTACGTCCAGGTAAAATAGAATCACACGCAATGCAATTGCCACAACGGAACGTCCCTTTTAATGTGTTGGTCAACCAAGTATTTGGACTTGGAGATTGAAAAAAACTGTGCACAACTCGATCTTTTAAATTCCGCCCCCTGCGAAAAGTGACGGAAGGAAAATTGCCAACAAGATGTCCAACATCTGGATCCATGCGAAGGATCTTCCAGTGTTTCTGTAGGATCTCTTGTATGTGAACCCAAGCAGCATCATAAGTACCAATCAAACGTATCCTTTCCTCCTTGATTTCCCTTTTACGGGGATTCAACAAGGATTCACGATTTTGTGCAAGTGAATGTTGATACGCGGAGGAAAGGACACGTTTGGGGTAACCGCTCTGTAAAAATCTGTTCTCAAGATCCCTAGCTTTATTCTTGAAATCCATAAGTGAGGAACAGTTGCGGCGTACCTGAAGATACTGTCCTTTGGGTATTCCCCGCTTGAGGGGTAAAGGATGGCAACTATCCCAATGCAAGAGACTATTAGTTGCAGTCTTTTTACGGTATAGACTGGTGTGAATCTTGCCATCCTCTGCCTTCACTATTGTGAGGTCTAAAAAAGTAATCTGTACAGGGCTAATCTCAGAGCTAAAGTAGAGATTACAAGAGTTGTTGTTAAGAGCCTCTACAAATTTATTGAAATCGTCCACTGAACCTGTCCAAAATATGAGGACATCGTCGATGTACCTGAACCACACCGACGCATAGGAAGACCACATCATAAGGTCTTCACCAAAGACCACCTCCTTCTCCCACCAGCCCAGGTACAAGTTGGCATAAGATGGCACACATGGACTTCCCATGGCCACACCCCTGAGCTGGTGGTAGAAGTGGCGGTCAAAGATAAAAACATTATGGTAAAGGATAAACCCAAGAAGATCAATGATAAAGTCGTTATGTAAAGCAAAGGCTGTGCCACGTTCTTGTAAAAAATACCGAACAGCTTCCAAACCTCTCCCATGGGGGATGGAGCTATAGAGTGCCTCCACGTCGAGGCTTGCCAAAAAGGTATTTTCCTCAACGTAGAGGCCATCCAGTTTGTTAACAATCTCCATTGAGTCCCGTACATAGGAAGGGAGGGCAACAACGAACGGACGCAGGATCTCATCGACATATTCACTGATCTTATGAGTCAAACAATTTGTGCCAGAAACAATAGGCCTGCCCTTAAGGGGATGAAGCCCCTTATGGATCTTAGGCAGACAGTAAAAACATGCCATTTGTGGGTGGCTGGGCAACAAAACTTTATATTCTTCATTGCTGATCAATTTTGAGGCCAAAGCTAGAAGTAGAATGTCTCTTAATTCGACCTTAAAAGCTGCACTGGGGTTATTGGGAAGGACCTCATAGCATATATTATTCTTCAGGATGTCAAGACAGACGTCACGGTACTGTTCCTGAGCCATGACGACTATATTGCCCCCTTTATCAGCCATTTTTATGACTATAGAGGTATCCCGTTCCAATGACATTAAACCATCCAGTTCACCTTTTGTGAAATTACTGATGGAGAATTTTTTGTCGTCCTCCAACTGTGATAGTTCATCTGACACAACTCTTACAAAAACATCAATCGGGGTGATGTCACTCACTGGTGGATTACTATTAGAGCGTGGTTTCATATTGGTGAAGGGACCTTTACCTGGTTCCCTATCACTCTCGCACATGAGGTCCACCAAGTTCTGTACATCAGTCAGATCTGAGGGATCAATGCCTAATTCAAGACATTGCCTCCGATCATGGTGGACAAAAAACTTTCTCCATTTTAATTTTCTTGCGAACAAATTTAAATCTTTGGTCCAGCAAAAAAGATCAAATGCATGAGTAGGCACAAAAGAAAGGCCCTTTTTCAAAATATTTAATTCAGAGTCCGTCAGAACTCTGTCTGACAAATTGATGATTTGCAACTCATCTGATGTTACATCTAAAGTCAAGGGACAAGAATGCCCCATCTCGGTTGCTATTGGTTTTTCCTCTCCCTTAGCATATAACTCGAGATAGGGCCCCCTTGTCCTAAAAATTCACCCCTTTGTTGAAACCCTCTACCTCTCCGTTGCCTACCCCTGTTGGGATAGCCACGAGTCGGTGGATATCTGGATATAGCAGGGTTTCTTGAGGGTTCTGCTTCTGACTCACCCTCTGAGGATGATGGTTCTGTATCAGTTTCAAGAACCTTTATTGGTTTATCCTGATAATCAAATAAACGGCCTTCTTTGAAATGAGCAGTATCCCTCAGATATAAGGAGTGCTTTTTTTCTTTCAATTGTGCCATATATCTTTGAATAGATTGTTCTAGGGCTGTCTCCCTACGAGTGTAGTCAGGTTGTGTAGAAAACTTTTTTATGGACTCAATTTGCTCTTGAAGAGTTGCGGAGCTTCTCTCAAATAATAGCTTTTCCTCCTCTACCATCAATTGCATCAGACGTAGGGAAGACTGAATAGATTCAGCTTCCCATTTCTGAATGAACTCTGCTGATCTTAAACGTACTGCAGGGCACAGTGGGATTCGCAGTCCCCTCGGTACAATTTTATTTCGCAAATATGTGTCGAGGGTCTGGATCTCCCACCAGCCACGGACGTTTTCTTTATATGAACGAGTGAGTTGCTTGAAAGCCCCTGCGATAGATAGACCTGGTCCAGTAGTGGGCAGCTGAGCTTCAGAAAACACCAGTCTCGCCTCACTATCCCATTGTTCCCTATTGATACCACTGGCTAGGAATCCTGCCATCCCTTACCACATAAACTAAGAAACAGTTCACGGCTCAATAAATGGTCAAATTAT
Organism: Rhinella marina; assembly: GCA_900303285.1. Lineage (NCBI taxonomy): Eukaryota > Metazoa > Chordata > Amphibia > Anura > Bufonidae > Rhinella > Rhinella marina. The sequence continues at coordinate 27,549 of ONZH01002368.1, read as the reverse complement.
ATGACGTCTTGTATTGATCAACTTTTCACGGATTGGCTAGACGCTAAAATACTTTTACTTTATTTGCAACTCGTGCAACACACTTACAAGGAAAAGAGAGGAAAGTGAATTTGTCACATATTAAAAAGAGGGGGTTGGCAAGTATGTAATAAGCCAACACCCATAGCTATGTTAGTGCACATAGATAAGCACTCAGAATGGGTGTATGTATTACTTGTTATGTAAACACCCCTTTCAAAAGGGCTATATACAATGGTACAGGTGCACCTTAGATATGCAGTCGCTGCAGCTGCGTTTGACCATGGACACTATGACTGTATTAGGTCTTGTCCTGGGCACAACGCTCAGCTACATATTTTATTTATTCCAACTGCACATCCAGGATACTCGTGGCTTTTTTGTCTCCCCCCTTTTATTGATAATGCTGATGGAATCCTGCCTAGTTAACATCCTTTGTATACAATAATGGGGTGGAGCGCTTATGATAGACTGTATGCGGCTCTTGATGCGGGGAGGCGTGCATAATTATTGCCGGGTTCTGCCTTCCCGCCCGTCTGAGTCGCAAGTCACGCTGCTCCACCCACTGAGAGGAGCGTGACCTTCTCCTCTTAAACGCGCGGCATCGGCGGCCGCGCGCGGCCATCATAGCGCCGATACATGCGGTCACACACCACCAGTGTGATTGCTTGATTGATAGACTACCAGTGCAGATCAATCATTTATTGCTCCTGATGATTCATAAGATGAAACGCGTTGAGCGTAACAATTGCATGCTGGGGCAATAGCTATCCTCTTGTTAGTGGTCGGGCAATACTCTATTGATGGCATATGCTGATGCAGCATTTGGCTGAATGCCGTATGCGCCCAATGCCACGAGTATCCTGGATGTGCAGTTGGAATAAATAAAATATGTAGCTGAGCGTTGTGCCCAGGACAAGACCTAATACAGTCATAGTGTCCATGGTCAAACGCAGCTGCAGCAACTGCATATCTAAGGTGCACCTGTACCATTGTATATAGCCCTTTTGAAAGGGGTGTTTACATAACAAGTAATACATACACCCATTCTGAGTGCTTATCTATGTGCACTAACATAGCTATGGGTGTTGGCTTATTACACACTTGCCAACCCCCTCTTATTAATATGTGACAAATTCACTTTCCCCTCTTTTCCTTGTAAGTGTGTTGCACGAGTTGCAAATAAAGTAAAAGTATTTTAGCGTCTAGCCAATCCGTGAAAAGTTATGCATATGGGAAGGAATAATGCAAGTCACCAGTACATACTAAATGGTAAAATATTGGGTAACTCTGACATGGAAAAGGACCTAGGAATTTTATTGAACAGCAAACTAACCTGTAGAAACCAGTGTCAGACAGCTGCTGCCAAGGCCAATAAGATAATGGGTTGCATCAAAAGAGGCATAGATGCCCGTGATGAGAACATAGTCCTGCCACTTTATAAATCACTAGTCAGACCACACATGGAGTACTGTGTACAGTTCTGGGCTCCTGTGAACAAGGCAGACATAGCAGAGCTGGAGAGGGTTCAGAGGAGGGCAACTAAAGTAATAACTGGAATGGGTGGACTATAGTATCAAGAAAGATTATCAAAATTAGGGTTATTCACTTTAGAAAAAAAGACGACTGAGGGGAGATCTAATAACTATGTATAAATATATCGGGGGTCAGTACAGAGATCTCTCCCATGATCTATATATCCCCAGGACTGTTACTGTGACGAGGGAACATCCTCTGTGCCTGGAGGAAAGAAGGTTTGTACACAAACATAGAAGAGGATTCTTTACGGTAAGAGCAGTGAGACGATGGAACTCTCTGCCTGAGGAGGTGGTGATTATAGGTTATAGTTACTAGAAATGGGTCATTGATCCAGGGAGTAATTCTGATTGCCTAATTGGAGTCGGGAAGGAATTTTTTCCCCTAAAGTGGGGAAAATTGGCTTCTACCTCACAGGGGTTTTTTTTGCCTTCCTCTGGATCCACTTGTAGAAAAACAGGCCGAACTGGATGGACAGATGTCTTTTTTTCAGTCTTATAAGCTTATAAACTTCAATAAGGTATATACCTGTATATGAAAACATTTTCTGAGAAAACTGAACTTACTACTTTTCAATATAATCCCCCTTGATTTCAGCACACTTATTCCACTTCATCTCCAGTGATCGGATGTCCTCAGAATACAAGGAGACTTCTTGCTGCTGCAGGAACTCTGTCACCACCACTTTGACTGCTTTATCATCAGGAAATTTCTGCCCATGCAGAAATTTCTTCAGGTTCCGAAAGAAAAAGTAATCACTGGGAGTCCGATCTAAACTGTAGGGTAGATGGCTAAGATCATTGAAGCCACATTCCTTGATGGCATCTTGTTATTTGTGAGACTTGTGAACTGGCACATTGGCATGAAGCAGCAACACACCTGCTGACAACTTTCCAAAGCATTTCTTTTTGTCTTATGTAATACCTTAATTGTTGAAGCATATGTGTCTCCACATGAATTCTAGTAATAAAACACCTTCTGTATCCCAAAAAACTGTTTCCATGATCTTTCTAGCTGACTGCTGCAGACAACATTTCTTTGGAGTAAGTAAGCCCTTGTGCTGCCATTGCATGGACTCAGGATCTGGTCTCAGGATCATGGTGGTGGACCCGTGTTTCATCACCAGTAATAATTTGAGAATAGAAGTCTCCTGGATTTTTTTAGGAAGTCTAAATTCTCTTGGCTAAATTGCTGGCAACAAGTTTTTTGCTCAGGTGTCAACATTGCTGGAAACATTTTTGCTGTAACTGGTCTCCCTGAATGGGGGTCATCTTCAATTGATTCATTACCCTATTTAAACTGCTTGGCCGAACATTTTATACAGCACTCACTTTCTTTGTAGACCTGCACTGTACTGCAATTGTCATCTTGTTACTTCCAGTGCTTTCATCAGACTGAACTGCTACTGTTTGTAAAGTAGAACTGGCTTAGTTGCCCATAGCAACAATCAGATTACACTTTTCATTTTTCCCAACTCAGCCCAACTTAGCCAGTTCTATTTTACACCAATTTTATAAATCTCTCTCTCTCTCTCTCTCTCTCTCTCTCTCTCTCTCTCTATATATATATATATATATATATATATATATATATATATATAAACTCCTGGTAAAGCTGTATCATCCTTTAGGTTTTTTGGCATTTCTTATTTGTAAAATCATTCCTCTATAGAACAGATGACAGGAGACTTGCAATTTCTAAATAGTTTTTTGGCATAAATACATATACAGTCATGGCCAAAAGTTTTGAGAATGACACAAATATTATATTTTCACATGATCTGCTGCCCTCTGGTTTTTATGTGTGTTTGTCAGATGTTTTTATCACATACAGAAATATAATTGCAATCATATTATGAGTAACAAAAGCTTATATTGACAGTTAGAATGAGTTAATGCAGCAAGTCAATATTTGCAGTGTTGACCCTTCTTCTTCAGGACCTCTGAAATTCTCCCTGGCATGCTCTCAATCAACTTCTGGACCAAATCCTGACTGATAGCAGTCCATTCTTGCACAATCAATGCTTGCATTTTGTCAGAATTTGTAGGTTTTTGTTTGTCCACCCGTCTCTTGATGATTGACCACAAGTTCTCAATGGGATTAAGATCTGGGGAGTTTCCAGGCCATGGACCCAAAATCTCTATGTTTTGTTCCCTGAGCCATTTAGTTATCAGCTTTGCTTTATGGCAAGGTGCTCCATCATGCTGGAAAAGGCATTGTTGATAGCCAAACTGCTCTTGGACGGTTGGGAGAAGTTGCTCTCGGAGGACATTCTGGTACCATTCTTTATTCATGGCTGTGTTTTTAGGCAAGACTGTGAGAGAGCTGATTCCCTTGGCTGAGAAGCAACCCCACACATGAATGGTTTCAGGATGCTTTACAGTTGGCATGAGACAAGACTGGTGGTAGCGCTCACCTCGTCTTCTCCGAATAAGCTGTTTTCCAGATGTCCCAAACAATCAAAAAGGGGATTCATCAGAGAAAATGACTTTACCCCAGTCCTCAGCAGTCCACTCCCTGTACCTTTTGCAGAATATCAGTCTGTCCCTGATGTTTTTTCTGGAGAGAAGTGGCTTCTTTGCTGCCCTCCTTGAGACCAGGACTTGCTCCAAGAGTCTCCGCCTCACAGTGCGTGCATATGCACTCACACCTGCCTGCTGCCATTCCAGAACAAGCTCTGCACTGCTGGTAGCCCGATCCCGCAGCTGAAACACTTTTAAGAGACGGTCCTGGCGCTTGCTGGTCTTTCTTGGGCGCCCTGGAGACTTTTTGGCAACAATGGACCCTCTCTCCTTGAAGTTCTTGATGATGCGATAGATTGTTGACTGAGGTGCAATCTTTCTAGCTGCGATACTCTTCCCTGTTAGACCATTTTTGTGCAGTGCAATGATGACTGCACGTGTTTCTTTAGAGATAACCATGGTTAACAGAAGAGAAACAATGATGCCAAGCACCAGCCTCCTTTTAAAGTGTCCAGTGGTGTCATTCTTACTTAATCATGACAGATTGATCTCCAGCCCTGTCCTCATCAACACCCACACCTGTGTTAATGTAGCAATCACTGAAACGATGTTAGCTGGTCCTTTTAAGGCAGGGCTGCAATGATGTTGAAATGTGTTTTGGGGGATAAAGTTCATTTTCTAGGCAAATATTGACTTTGCAAGTAATTGCTGTTAAGCTGATCACTCTTTATAACATTCTGGAGTATATGCAAATTGCCATTATAAAAACTGAAGCATTAGACTTTGTAAAAATTAATATTTGTATCATTCTCAAAACTTTTGGCCATGACTGTACTGTGTATTACAAAAAGTTCATATTTTTACTTCCTTTTTCCCTTTGGATAAGCAAGGTTTAACCAGGCTCAAGTTTAAACTGTTCCATGTAAAACACATAAGCAGTTTAGAAGTAGGAAGCATTTGCCTTAGGCCAATTTCAGACAAGCCTGATATACAGTAGGCCTATTTTGTGCTCATATAATTGCTGCAAATCTTGAACTAACAGCATCATACGGATCTATGGTGAGAAGAAACATGGTCGGACCCGGATTTGTGAATATAATGCTGTATGAAAGAAGAAATGCTCTCTTATCACACTCATGTAAAATTAGCCTTTAAGGGGTCATGCAGTGCAAAAATATTGCTGACCTATTCTCAGAAGTGGTCATCAATATAAGATTATATGCAAAATAACAGTGGAGCCCCAGTTATGGGTCTACAATACAGTGAAAGCCAGATATCCCTCAAAGCAAGGAAAACCAAGCAAAGGGGTGTCCCCTTTACAGAGATCACCAAATCCACCATATTAAGTGGCCCCTATGTCAAGATCCCGCTCTTTTACAAGCTTTAAGGATGTGACGGGGAAGACCTTTACAAGCCAGTTATTCATCCACAGACAGCTGTTTCGGGGTATTGCTCCTCATCAGTGTGAGTAGGATTCTGGCTAACTGGGAGCAATGCCTTGGAGACTACTCAAACAAAACAATAGCTGATTTATCAATATCAGATTGGCAGGGGCCCAACTCCTGGCACCCCTGCTGATCAGCTGTTTGAAGTGGTAACAGCGTTCATGAGAGAGATGCTTCCTCTTCAAAATTACCAGCAGGTTGTCTTCTTTTTAGAGGTTATGTAGTGAAATTACAACTGCACGTCCCTTTCTAACCATGATGTAAATGAAAATTATGGATTGCCAAACATTAAGACACAGTGACAGACATTTATGTCATGGTGATTGTGTGGGAACATCTCCTGTGACTAAGAGCCAGGCTTGGATCCCAACCATTTATTCCTTTTATACTGCGATCGATAGTGACTGCAGCTTCTAAGGAACCTGACAGTGAGAGAGGGTTCCCTCCATTTGTCCATCATCCCCCCTTTGTGCCATGATTGAGAGATGTCAGTGGGTTACCATGGTCTAACAAAGTCCCCAAATCTGCTATAATATAGGTATCAGACTATCAGGCCATTATGCCTCATTCACACGTCAGTGTTTTGGTGAGTGATTTCCATCAGTGATTGTGAGCAAAAACTAGGTGTAGCTCTAAACACAGAACAGGTGCAGATCTTTCCCTGCACCAATCCAGAGTCCTTCTTCTTTATCAAATTCTAGAACAAAAAAACAAAAACAAAAAAAACAACATGAATAATTACCAGATAGGAGGGATACTAATCATATACAGTGAAAAATGTGCACATATATACAGAGCAATGGCAGTAAATAACAGGAATACCCATGGAGGCAGATGTATGAATCTCATATGACCAATGTATTTAAACAGACATTAGTGAAAATGCTTGAATAATACAAATATATCATAATTTAAATAGAGATATATACTGCAGATAGACTATGGAGGAGCTATAGCCACACCAACATGTATAGGCTCAGTCTATAGCTTGGAGGAATAAGTGATTGATACATCCTACCAAAGAACGGCATCTTATATATGTAGTAAAACAGATCACAACTAACCTGAATAAGTAATAGCCACAGTAAATCAAGTAGCTAATACATTATACATATTTGGCAGACTGGCAGTACATTATAATTATCCATTACAACCATTAGGGATGCTAAACCAAGTGTTTATTTGAAAGTGTACAACTAAGAGATTTAAATGTATAAATTACAAGTTTTACTGAATCTTTTTTCATAAAAATACATCATCTCCCCAGCTTCTCCTGCCCTATAAGTTACATACATATTGCACTGCATTTTGGGGTGACAGGATTTGGTCAAGTTTTAACTTCCTATTTAGTGAATCATAACTTAGCCAGCGTGAAATGAGCATCTCTCCCACTGGAAGATTACATGAGCAGCCCATTGATTTCAGTGGGCACCATACAGTATAATGCTGAACTGAACACTTGCTGTTAGGTTACCCCACACATAACAGTTGTTTGATGTCTGTGACCATTAGAGATGAGTGGATTTCTTGAAATTTATTTTGGGTCAGATTCTAACAAACCATAATTGAATTCTGGTATGAATATATCCTACCTGAATCGAAAGTTCTCCAATGGGCCTGAAAATTTGTGTATATATTATATTTTCTTCTCTTGTCTTTCTCTTTTTTTTCGATTATATTCTCCTCCTTTAAGCCCTTTAATGCAAATATAGCAATAGTAAATAATGTTAGAGTGACACTGTCATGGTTGACAATGTAAAAAAAGGCTGCACCATCTGCTTTGTTATACATTTTCAAATTAAAAAAAACATTTAAAGAATTGTCCCTTATGGGTATAAACACACACAATGTTATTGGAAAAACAGTAGCTTGTACTGAAGAAGCTGTCCAATATTATGCCTTAATGGGAAGAGATGCCTGCCCATATTTATACACACACAGTAGTATCAGAAGAAGCAGTGGCTTGTTTTGAACAAGCAACCAAAGATTATGCCTGGGGGAAGATGCTTGCTTGTGTTTATATACTTAAGGTAGTATCGGAAGAAGTAGTGGTTTATTCTGTGCAAGTGTACAAAAATTCTCTTTTTTGGGAGCTGCAGCAATATGTTGTGGATGTGGAACCTCATAGACAAAGCAGGAGAAGTGGAGCTATGTAGGGGAAATAGTAGTTGCAGCAGTAACAGAACAGTAAGGAACCTGACAGACAAGGAAGGAGATATGTGGCTGTGTAGGGATTGTAGTAGTGGCAGAAATAGCAGTTGTAGCAATGTAGTATGGAACCCTAGTATTAGTGGAACTAGGGAACGCTGTAGCAGCAGCAGCAGCAAAAAGTATGGAACATGATGGACAAGCAGATCCCAGCACTATGTGAACAGAGATAGGATGGAGAGTAAGGGGGGAGTTTCAAAGGGGTCTTTATAGCAGAGTAGAATGACATGCACGCGCCATATCCCTCGCTCCCCTGACGAAGCTGCAAATGCAGCAAAACATGTCGGGAGAGGGAGCGCTTGTGTTTTAGTTTCAAATGTAGGCAGGAGCTTATCTAAGTTTCGGGAAGAGTGTGGATGAAAAGATAGGGTCGATAGGGCAAGAATGTTGCAGGCAGGGTTAGTAGGAGACAATGTGAGAGTAAATGAATGCCGGGACGAGTCACAAATGGGTTCACTAGATCGCCTGTGTTTAGATTTGATCCAAACTGGATAAACAATATATCTGTCAGGATTCGGGGGCGCTGCGGCCCTCCAGCGGATGTTGGGCGGGTGCGGGCGTTCCCGTGTCCTGGCGCTATGCGGCGCTCATCCCGAGTGCAAGCCAGAAAATCCTCTTGTAACACTTAGGTTCCTATAGGGTTAAAGGGGTTGTCTCACCTCACTGTTTGCTGGCTGCCTCACTGGTCTCAGGGCCTCTCTTCCCTGCTTGCTGAGGGCGGAGCTAAACTCTCTGATGCAAAGCAAGGCAAGCCTGGCAGGGAGGAAGTAACCCCTCCCCTTGCTTGTGTGTGCTCGCTCCCGAGGCTGTCACAGTATTCTCTATCAGCCTCTGGGATGTCAGAGCAGAGCAGATTGTGACATCCAATGATAAGTTGCTTGTCACAATCTGCATTCTGATGTGTGAAAGTTTCCCCTCCTATCAGCATTCAGATTACTTTGTTTTGGTGTATATGGTTTATATATATATAATTTATATATATATATATATATATATATATATATATATATATATATAGCAGAAAGACCCGGCTTCGCCTGGGTATATTTCATCTATTTATTTAATGTTTCTGTGTGTCGTTGCAGAGAGAAAGTCATCCTCCCTCCCATCCCTGCAGCTGACAGATGTTGATTTTTACCTTCAATTGTTCAATCTCCATTGGCTGCGGAGTGGGAGGGGTCATGGCCTGACTGAGTCGGGGGCGTGACATTGAAAGACCTAGGGCAGGGTTTTAAGTCCTTCTTTTGATAGTGGCCAGAATTACAGGTCGATGCCATGGTAATTTATGAGGACACGCCATGGGTAACAGTGGAAGAAAAATATTGCTTTGGCAGCTGGGTATATTTAGTATAGAACCTGGGGCGGGGGTTTTAAGTACTTCTATTAGGGTGGCCTGAATTAAAGGTCCAATACCTATGCTTAGTTTTGAGCCCCACGCCCAATAGGCAGCAGTGGATGGAAACATCTTTTATTACTACTGAAGCTGTGTAGAAAAACACATAAGTTAATATTTATGGTAAACCGGGAAATACCTTTAACGAGTGTCAGTAAATAGAAATGGATGAGACCTCCTCAGCTGCTGCATAAATTTACCTGGTTGTTATGGAAACCTGCCTCACCTGAGTGGCTTTGCAGAGAATGGCGTTGGAGTTTTAAAAACCAAGAGCTCCCAGTTGTAATGTTGGCTAATGGAGATCATATTTGGAAATATCTCGGGAATGGTACGTCCTAGAGAGATGAGGACCTTGGTCGTAAAACCTTCCCGGAAACGCATGATGTACCTGTGTGCCGAATTCTGGTGAAAATCCGGTCCGAGTAGTTGGTCGCGCATAGAGAACAGGACAGACAAGACCAGACAGACAGAAATCATTTTTATATTTTATACTAGCAGAAGGACCCGGCTTCGACCTGGGTATATTTCATCTATTCATTGAATGTTTCTGTGTTGTCGTTGCAGAGAGAAGTATCCTCCCTCCCATCCCTGCAGCTGACAGATGTTGATTTTTACCTCCAATTGTTCAATCTCCATTGGCGCGGAGCTGGAGGGGTCATGGCCTGACTGAGTCGGGGCGGTGACGTTGCAAGACCTGGGGCGGGGTTTAAGTCCTTCTTTGATGGTGGCCAGAATTACAGGTCGATGCCATGGTAATTTATGAGGACACGCCATGGTAAACAGTGGAAGAAACCATTGCTTTGCACGGGTATATTTATCTATTTTATTTAATTTTTCTGTATGTTGTTGCAGAAAGAAATCCAACCTCCCTCCCACCCCTGCAGCTGACAGAAGTTGATTTTTACCTTAATTTTTCAATCCCCGTTGGCTGCGGAGTGGGAGGGGGCGTGGCCTGACAGAGTCGGAGCGTGGTTTCGCGAGATCTGGGGCGGGGGTCAGAGTGGCATGAATTACAGGTCGATGACATGGTAATTTATGGGGACCCGCAATGGGTAGCAGTGGAAAAAAAACATCTTTTATTAGTACTGAATGGTCGTAGTCTAAAATTAGTCAATTTCATCTACGATTTTTGTGTGTCATTGTAGAGAGAAATTCACCCTCCCACCCCTGCAGCTGATTTTTTTCAATCCCCGTTGCCTGCGGAGTGGGAGGGGGCGTGGCCTGGCAGAGTTGGGGGTGTGGATTATCAAGATGCTTCGAACGGTTGTAGTCTGAAATTAGTCTATTTCATCTAAAATTTTGTGTGTCATTGCAGAGAGAAATTCACCCTCCCACCCCTGCAGCTGACAGAAGTTTATTTTTCCCTTCATTCTTTCAATCCCTGTTGGCTGCGGAGTGGGAGGGGGCGTGACCTGACACAGTTGGGGGCGTGGCTTAGCAAAGCGCTTCGCATAGGTGATTTAATCTATTTCATTTAATGTTTCTGTGTGTCGTTGCAGAATGGCTGCAGAGTGGGAGGGGGCGTGGTCTGACAGAGTTGGGGGCGTGACTTAGCAAGACGATTCGAACAGTTGTAGTCTATAATTAGTCTATTTTATCTAAAATTTTGTGTGTCGTTGCAGAGAGAAATTCACCCTCCCACCCCTGCAGCAAACAGAAGTTTATTTTTACCTTTATTTTTTCAATCCCATTGGCTGCGGAGTGGGAGGGGGCGTAACCTGACAGAGTCGGGGGCGTGGATTAGCAAGACGCTTCACATGGGTGTATTTAATCTATTTCATTTAATGTTTCTGTGTGTCGTTGCAGAAAGAAAGTCAACCTCCCACCCATCCCTGCAGCTGACAGAAGTTGATTTTTACCTTTATTTTTTCAATCCCTGTTGGCTGCGGAGTGGCAGGGGGCGTGGCCTTACAGAGTCGGGGCGTGGCTTAGCAAAGCGCTTCGCATAGGTGCATTTAATCTATTTCATTTAATGTTTCTGTGTGTCGTTGCAGAATGGCTGCGGAGTGAGAGGGGGCGTGGCCTGACAGAGACGGGGCTGGCTTAGCAAGAGGCTTCAAACGGTTGTAGTCTATAATCAGTCTATTTCATCTAAAATTTTGTGTGTCGTTGCAGAGAGAAATTCACCCTCCCACCCCTGCAGCAAACAGAAGTTTATTTTTACCTTCATTTTTTCAATTCCCATTGGCTGCGGAGTGGGAGGGGGCGTGACCTGACAGAGTCGGGGGCGTGGATTAGCAAGACGCTTCGCATGGGTGTATTTAATCTATTTTATTTAATGTTTGTGTGTGTTGTTGCAGAAAGAAAGTCAACCTCCCACCCATCCCTGCAGCTGACAGAAGTTGATTTTTACCTTTATTTTTTCAATCTCTGTTGGCTGCGGAGTGAAAGGGGGTGTGGCCTGACAGAGTTGGGGGTGTGGCTTAGTGAGACCTGGGGCGGGGGTTTTAAGTACTTCTTTAGGGTGGCCTGAATTAAAGGTCAATACCATGCTTATTTATGAGCCCACGCAATAGGCAGCAGTGGAGGAAAACATCTTTTATTACTACTGAACTGTAGTAATAGAAAAACACATAAGTTATATTTATGGTAACCGGAATACCTTTAACAGTGTCAGTAAATAGAAATGGATGAGATCCTCAGCTGCTGATAATTACCTGGTTGTTATGGAAACCTGCCCTCCCTGTGTGGCTTTGCAGAGAATGGCAGTTGGAGTTTAAAACCAAAGCTCCCAGTTGTAATGTTGGCTAATGGAGATCATATTTTGGGAATATCTCGGGAACGGTACGTCCTAGAGAGATGAGACCTGGTCTAAAACCTTCCCGGACACCTGATGTACCTGTGTGCCGAATTTGGTGAAAATCGGTCCAGTAGTTTGGTCACGCATAGAGAACAGACAGACAGACAGACAGACAGAAACTCATTTTTATATTATTAAGAGATAAGATATATATATATATATATATATATATATATATATATATATATATATATACTAGCAGAAAGACCCGGCTTCGCCTGGGTATATTTCATCTATTTATTTAATGTTTCTGTGTGTCGTTGCAGAGAGGAAGTCAATGCAGCTGACAGAAATTGATTTTTACCTTCATTTTTTCAATCCCTATTGGCTGCGGAGTGGGAGGGGGTGTGGTTTAATGGGACACGGTGGGGGGGTTAAGTCCTTCATTTCAGGGTGGCCTGAATTATAGGTTAATGCCATGGTAATTTGAGGAATCACAATGGGTAGCAGTGGAAGAAAACATTGCTTGCGCGGATATATTTAATCTATTTCATTTAATGTTTCTGTGTGTCGTTGCAGAGAGAAAGTCATTCTCCCTCCCATCCCTGCAGCTGACAGATGTCGATTTTTACCTTCAATTGTTCAATCTCCATTGGCTGCGGAGCGGGAGGGGTCATGGCCTGAACTGAGTCGGGGGCGTGACGTTTGCAAGACCTGGGGCGGGGTTTTAAGTCCTTCTTTTGATGGTGGCCAGAATTACAGGTCGATGCCATGGTAATTTGAGGACACGCCATGGGTAACAGTGGAAGAAACATTGCTTTGCACGGGTATATTTAATCTATTTCATTTAATGTTTCTGTATGTTGTTGCAGAAAAAATCCAACTTCCCTCCCACCCCTGCAGCTGACAGAAGTTGATTTTTACCTTCATTTTTTTCAATCCCCGTTGGCTGCAGAGTGGGAGGGGGCGTGGCCTGACAGAGTGGGAGCGTGGTTTCGCGAGATCTGGGGCGGGGTCAGAGTGGCATGAATTACAGGTCAATTACATGGTATTTTATGGGGACCCGCAATGGGTAACAGTGGAAAAAAACATCTTTTATTAGTACTGAATGGTCGTAGTCTAAAATTAGTCAATTTTATCTACGATTTTTGTGTGTCATTGCAGAGAGAAATTCACCCTCCCACCCCTGCAGCTGATTTTTTTCAATCCCCGTTGCCTGCGGAGTGGGAGGGGGCGTGGCCTGGCAGAGTTGTGGGTGTGGATTATCAAGATGCTTCGAACGGTTGTAGTCTGAAATTAGTCTATTTCATCTAAAATGTTGTGTGTCATTGCAGAGAGAAAATTCACCCGCCCACCCCCTGCAGCTGACAGAAGTTTATTTTTCCCTTCATTCTTTCAATCCCTGTTGGCTGCGGAGTGGGATGGGGAATGACCTGACAGAGTTGGGGGTGTGGGTTAGCAAAGCTCTTCGCATAGGTGTTTAATCTATTTCATTTAATGTTTCTGTGTGTCGTTGCAGAATGGCTGCAGAGTGGGAGGGGGCGTGGTCTGACAGAGTTGGGGGCGTGACTTAGCAAGACGATTCGAACAGTGGTAGTCTATAATTAGTCTATTTTATCTAAAAATTTTGTGTGTCGTTGCAGAGAGAAATTCAGCCTCCCCACCAAGCAGCAAACAGAAGTTTATTTTTACCTTTATTTTTTCAATCCCTGTTGGCTGCGGAGTGGGAGGGGCGTGGCTTAGCAAAGCGCTTCGCATAGGTGCATTTAATCTATTTCATTTAATGTTTCTGTGTGTCGTTGCAGAATGGCTGCGGAGTGAGAGGGGGCGTGGCGTGACAGAGACGGGGCGTGGCTTAGCAAAAGGCTTCGAACGGTTGTAGTCTATAATTAGTCTATTTCATCTAAAATTTTTGTGTGTCGTTGCAGAGAGAAATTCACCCTCCCACCCCTGCAGCAAACAGAAGTTTATTTTTACCTTCATTTTTTCAATTCCCGTTGGCTGCGGAGCATGTCTCTGAGCATGTGCCTGTCTATGGGGCTGAGGATGTTGGGAGGAGTAGTAGTTAGAAGTTTATAGACCTTGACCTGGACGTATTCTTTAGCTGGCAGGCTCACTTGTAGAAAGAGAAGACTTGAATACTTGAGATGACTTGATATAACTTGAAATGACGCTATCATGTGCACGGGTTAGGGCAATGGCGCATGAACTCTGACATGGAAGTCAGTTGACACGTGGCGGACTGGGGTGACCCTCAATGACAATGTCCAGCCAGACAGTGGACTCAGGAACAGTAAGAGGCAGTTCCACTGGACTATAGAAGATGCTAGTGAACAAGTCCTGCAGCTGCAGATTGGTCTGGAATGCTGAGGTAGGCCTCAAGCCTGGCTGAGGTACTGAAGAGAGCAGCACTTGTGGTGGCCGATCTCACTTGTGTCTGGTTTAGAACCAGAATGAATAGAGACAGGATATGACAGGATTACATGTGCAAGGAGTGGGGAGGAGTTAAGTACCTGGGACTAGCCATTGGTGGTTGGTCTAGTTACAGAGGTCACATGCTCAGGAAACTGTTCACCATCTTGATTGACATTATAAGGAACGAATGAACTCTTAGATAATGCATTGGATAGCAAGAGTGCAATACAACAGACATGAACACTAGAGGGCAACCTCATCAATCTACAGTTTGTAATGTTATGCTTTCCAAACAACTGATGCAAAAGGAACAAACACACAGATGTGACAAAACATACAGTTTTGGTACATTACATATGAGAATAGGAACACTGTTATCTCCTTATGTGTTTGCATAAGGAGATAAGAGTTCCGTGTTCCAGCGCAGCAGCGGTCTTCAGATAAGGTTGGTTATCCTATTTGCGATAGCCCTAAAATTTGTTTTCAGTTGGAAAGTCTCTGTATAGCACTTCTACAGGGCTATAGCTCGTGCCCTGTAACTGTGCTATACACCCTAAGTGTTTGTCAGAGGCTGCTCAGCTCGGCTCACTAGGTGGCTGGCAGGGAATGAATGTGCATGAACTAGAATGTATGCACTCGCTCCTGGCCACCAAAGCAGCCGGCCAAGCAGCACAGTGCGTAACCCCTAGAAACGAGCATGTCATTTGGGGCTGTTTGACTAAAAAGAAGAGGTGACAGAGGCATTTACCAAAAATAGAACTATATCGAAGAAAGGATGCTAATAGTGCAAGGAACAAATTAAAAGTTAATTACTGAGGTGAGACAACCTCTTTAAAGGTTTGGTTAGTTTTGCTAGTTTTACTGGCAGGCGTCCCTGCCAGTAATTTTGGTCCATTCAAGGGTGTGGCTGGGATCCATGCTCCTATCACACCTTGGGGCTGGGACTCTAGCCACTACTTAGTTTCTCACTCGCCATTCATCTGTGCCTGCTATAGAGCCTTGTGCCTAAGCTAGCTACTCTGTGTTTAGCCGGTATTCCAATGAATCTGTACCCTTTTCCCTGGTTTCTGTTACTGTTACCTACCTTTTGTGTTATCCTCTGTTTATTCCTTGCTTGGTTCCGTTACCTTTTACCCCTTCAGTTCCTGACCTGTTTAGGGTAGTTCCTGCTTGTGCTTTGTTTTGGTTGCTTGTCTCGTGTTCCACTTTCTTCAGTGTAATTGCAGTCTTTGGTTGGGGCCGGCCTATTAAGGAGCCGGGTTCCCCCAAAAGGCAGGGACAGTGGTTTGGGAGGAGTGCCAGGACCTCACTTTGTCTGTGTCATTTGTGTCCCCCTGACCTACTCCTCACATTATAGCAGGCCCATACCCTAGTCGGCTCTCCTGGCGGTTTAATATGAGTACCGATCTATCGGTCACCGACCACCTGGATGAGCTGACGAATCAGTTTCAGGGCATGGCTGGGTTAATTGCGTAAATGTCGCAGCATCTGGACGCCATGACTATTCCTGCGTCTGGCGCTGCAAACCCACCTGTGTCACTGCCAGCCCCTGTTTTTCCTATGCACAGTGTCCAGCAGAGACCTAAAATGCTTCTGCCAGATCGCTTTGATGGGAACCCGGACAGATACCGTACTTTCCGAGAGTCCTGTCGTTTGTATTTTCGTTTTAATTTTTTCCCCTCTGAAGCAGAAAAAGTGGCTGTCGTGGTTTCCCTCCTCCAGGGTCCCCCTCAGGATTGGGCATTGGCCCTCCCCTCAGATGCTACTGAGTGAAGTTCCCTGGATAGATTTTTTCTGGCCTTGGGCCAAGTTTATGATGATCCTGACCGTGCTGCATTGGCGGAAACTCATTTGTTATCTATTCAGCAGGGTCGCCGCTCTGCTGAAGACTACTGTTCTGAGTTCCGCCAGTGGTGCTCGGCGACTGGATGGCCTTATCAACCCTTGAAAACCCTTTTCAGACAAGGGCTGTCAGATGCTGTTAAGGATGCTATGGTTAGCCATCCTATCCCTGAATCCCTGAGTGACTTTATGGCTTTGGCTATGACTATTGACAGAAGACTTAGAGAGAGACGCAAGGAAAAGCAAGGGGGATCGACTGTACAGTTTAGGCCAGGCTTTTCTGTCAAACCTCCTTCTACTTTCTCTAAGAATATGCCTTCCCAATTTCAATCACCATCTCGCTCTCAATCTTCTGGAGAAGAACCTATGTTGTTAGGCTCTACATCTGCTGCTGCTAGAAGGAGACATCGATTGGAGAATGCCTTATGTCTATACTGTGGAAAACCTGGCCATTTCTTGAGGGATTGTCTATCCAAGCCGAAGTCACCACAGGGAAACGCCAGCGCCTGAGTGATCTCCAGGAGGGTCACTCAGGCGTACAGGTACCTCCTAATTCTGTTAATAAGTTTTTGTTACCTGTAACTTTGGTTTCTGATTCTAAAATTTTTGCTTGTCAGGCCATGGTGGATTCAGGGTCTGCAGTGAGTTTCATCCATGTGGTTGTTGCTCAGGCCTTGGGTTTGGAGTTAATTCCTTTGTGTTCCCCCTTTTCAGTTTCTGGTGCAGATTTTACTCCCTTGAATGAGGGGAGAATAAAATTTTGCACTGCTGAGGTTATGATGAACGTTGGGTGTTTACATACAGAAAAAATGTCATTTTTTGTGATGGAAAAACTAACTACAGATCTTATTCTTGGTTTGCCTTGGCTCCGCCTCCATAACCCTGTATTTGATTGGAAAACCACTGACCTGGTGAAATGGGGGAATTCATGTGGTTCACATCTTAAAACTGTTCCTTCCATGATGTGTACTGTGAATAATGATTTGGATATTCCTGAGTTTATTTTTGATTTCAAAGACATCTTTGATGAGGCCGCTGCAGAAACTCTACCTCCACACCGGCCTTACGATTGTGCCATAGACCTCATTCCTGGGGCCAAGCTTCCTAAGGGTCACATTTTTAATTTGTCAGCTCCTGAGCGAGAGTCTATGCATCAGTATATTCAGGATAGCCTGAAAAAAGGGCACATACGGCCTTCTGTCTCCCCTATTGGTGCAGGGTTTTTCTTCGTTGAGAAAAAAGATGGAGGTCTCCGTCCATGTATTGACTACAGGGAGCTCAATAAGATCACGATTAAGGACCAGCATCCTCTCCCTCTGATCCCGGAATTATTCAATCAGGTTGTGGGGGCCCGGTGGTTCTCTAAAATTGACCTCCGTGGAGCTTACAATCTAATCCGCATTAGGGAAGGCGACGAGTGAAAGACAGCTTTTAATACTCCAGAGGGGCACTTTGAATACCTTGTCATGCCATTTGGTCTCAGCAATGCCCCGGCTGTCTTCCAGCGTTTTGTTAACGATATCTTCAGAGATCTTTTGGGCCGTTTTTGGTTATATATCTGGACGACACCCTCATATTCTCCCCAGATTTGGAGTCCCATCGGGAGCATGTGAGGGAGGTCCTCTCCAGATTGCGACTTAATCGGCTGTGTGCTAAATTGTCTAAGTGTCAGTTTGGAGTCCAGGAGGTGGGATTTCTGGGATACATACTTATCCCTGGTTCTATAAGTATGGATCCACAAAAAGTTTCTGCTGTGGTTGAGTGGGTTACACCTACTACCTTGAAAGAGGTCCAACGTTTTCTGGGTTTTGCTAACTATTATAGAAAATTTATCAAAAACTTTTCTGTGGTTGCTAAACCCCTTACTGATTTAAGTAAAAAGGGGGCTGGTCCTACCTCTTGGACACATGAAACCGAACTAGTCTTCTCTAACTTAAAAAGGTGTTTTACCACTGCTCCAGTCTTGGTTCATCCTGACCCTGAACAGCCTTTTGTCGTGGAGGTTGACGCCTCTGAGACAGGAGTAGGGGCTGTTCTGTCTCAGGGAGTTGAACCCTTTACCAACCTCCAACCTGTAGCCTTTTTCTCCAGAAAGTTCTCCACTGCTGAAGTTAATTATGATATAGGAAACAGGGAGTTACTGGCTATTAAATGGGCCTTTGAAGAGTGGAGACACTTTCTGGAGGGTGCCAGACATAAGGTGACAGTGTTAACTGACCATAAGAACCTGCTGTATCTGGACAATGCCAAGAGATTGAACCCCCGTCAAGCGCGATGGGCTTTGTTTTTTACCAGGTTTAATTTTGTGGTAACTTATCGTCCAGGCTCAAAAAATGTAAAGGCTGATGCCTTGTCCAGAAGCTTTGGTGCCAGTAATGTCCCGGATGAGGAACCAGAAAATATCCCGGGGTAGTTGTTGCCACTTTGACTTCAGATCTTGTGTCTTCTATTGCAGACTCACAGAGTTCTGCTCCTACTACTGTACCCCTAGGTAAACTATTTGTCCCAGGTCATCTTCGGCTGAAGGTGTTAGAAGAGGTCCATTCCTCAGTTTTGTCGGGTCATCCGGGCATCGCGGGCACTGGATACTTGTTGTCCTGTACCTATTGGTGCCCATCCTGGCAACGTGATGTTAAGGCGTTTGTTAAGGCTTGTGAGACCTGTGCTAGGGCAAAGGTTCCTCGACAACTCCCAGAAGGGCTATTACATCCGCTCCCTTTGCCCAACAGGCCCTGGTCTCACATTTCCATGGATTTTATTACTCATCTTCCTCTCTCCAAAGGAATGTCAGTAATCTGGGTGGTGGTGGATCGTTTTTCTAAAATGTGCCATCTGGTCTCATTGAAAAAATTGCCTACAGCTAGAGTCCTTGCAGGGTTGTTTATCCGCCATATTTTACGCCTTCATGGAATTCCGTCTAACATAGTGTCTGACAGGGGGGTTCAGTTAGTGTCGAGGTTCTGGAGAGAGTTTTGCAGTAGGTTGGGTATATCGCTGTCCTTCTCCTCCGCCTTTCACCCAGAGACGAATGGGCAGACTGAAAGACTTAATCAGTCACTTGAGCAATATCTTAGGTGTTTCGTTTCTGAATGTCAGGAAAAGTGGAGTGAGTACCTGCCCATGGCCAAGTTCGCTCTAAATAATCATGAAAGTTCCTCGACACGACTGTCCCCATTTTACTGCAACTATGGTTTTCACCCTAGATATTCCGCCGTAACTGGTAATGAATCTAGATTCTTCTCGGTTAAGGACGTCGCTAATCGACTGTGCACAGTCTGGGCAAAGAGTCTTGAGACTCTAAAAAATGCCCAACTCAAGCAGATCAAATATGCGAATAAGAAACGCCGTCCCGGTCCTGAATACGTAGTTGGTGACAAAGTGTGGCTCTAAACTAAAAATCTCCATCTTCGAGTACCATCAGCAAAGTTTGCTCCATGCTTTATTGGTCCCTACATCATCACAGAAATCATAAATCCTGTATCGTTCAGATTGCGACTTCCTGGTTCTCTTCGTGTACATCCGGTTTTTCATAAGTCTTTGTTGAAAAAATATATTCCTGCTGTAGTCGCTCCTTCTCCACCTCTACCCGTGGTTGTTCAGGGACATTGGAAAGGGTATGGTCCTGAGGAGCGTGTCTGGGTGGCTGCCAGAGATCTTCACGCTCCCAGACTCGTTAGAAAATTCCACTAATCTTACCCTTCCAAGCCTGGAGGTTCTGTTGAGGGTCCGGAGGCCCCTCCTCAGGGGGGGGGGGGTTCTGTCAGGATTCGGGGGCGCTGCGGCCCTCCAGCAGATGTTGGGCGGGTGCGGGCGTTCCCGTGTCCTGACGCTATGCGGCGCTCATCCCGAGTGCAAGCCAGAAAATCCTCTTGTAACACTTAGGTTCCTATAGGGTTAAAGGTTTGGTTAGTTTTGCTAGTTTTACTGGCAGGCGTCCCTGCCAGTAATTTTGGTCCATTCAAGGGTGTGGCTGGGATCCATGCTCCTATCACACCTTGGGGCTGGGACTCTAGCCACTACTTAGTTTCTCACTCGCCATTCATCTGTGCCTGCTATAGAGCCTTGTGCCTAAGCTAGCTACTCTGTGTTTAGCCGGTATTCCAATGAATCTGTACCTTTTTCCCATGGTTTCTGTTACTGTTACCTACCTTTTGTGTTATCCTCTGTTTATTCCTTGCTTGGTTCCGTTACCTTTTACCCCTTCAGTTCCTGACCTGTTTAGGGTAGTTCCTGCTTGTGCTTTGTTTTGGTTGCTTGTCTCGTGTTCCACTTTCTTCAGTGTAATTGCAGTCTTTGGTTGGGGCCGGCCTGTTAAGGAGCCGGGTTCCCCCAAAAGGCAGGGACAGTGGTTTGGGAGGAGTGTCAGGGCCTCACTTTGTCTGTGTCATTTGTGTCCCCCTGACCTACTCCTCACAATATCATATATAATTAACGGATATATCTTTATCTGATGAACAGCTACTAGAGAAACTACAGCAACTACAGCAACAGCAACTGTAGGAACTACTGAAACTATAGCAACAGTAAAAATAGGAACTATAGTAACTATAACCTTATTGAGGCGATAGGAGAGGCTGAATCATTAAACACACTGCTGTTGAAGTAGCAACAAAGTTTCAAAGGAATAGAAGCCCAACTATTTAAGCTATTAAACAGTGATAGCAGTTGCATTTTCCTATAGTAAAGAGCAAAGGTATATACTGGAAGCTAAATAAAGCTGTTGAAGACATAATATAATATATATCTACTCCAGCAGACTCACTGAAAGTTAAATCATTCACTGCAAGCTTATTAGCTGATAGGGTGATCTATCAGCATAATCATACATCCTTCAAATGTTTGTGGAGCTATGTGACACACCTCAAACAAACAAGGGGACACTTGTAGAATATTCCAGAACATTTCTGAAGAAATATAAATAAAAGACAACCCAAGATTTAAACCATTCAGATATATTTATCTATGCAGTAAAGTACCAAAGGCTATGAAAACTGAATAGTCCCTGATTCCACACGTGTAGAGTACATCATAAACACTGTTGTAGTCCCTGCAGTAAAATCTATAGCATAAAAATAGCATACAGCAGCTCCATGCCAACAGACTAATAATTTTAACTTTTTCTTTTTTTTGCATTTAAGTCACTGATAATTATTAATTGTGTACAAATAAAAGCTACAGTGGGGAAAAAAGTATTTAGTCAGCCACCAATTGTGCCACCAATTTAAGTTCTCCCACTTAAAAAGGTGAGAGAGGTCCATAATTGACATCATAGGTAGACCTCAACTATGAGAGACAAAATGAGAAAACAAATCCAGAAAATCACATTGTCTGATTTTTAAAGAATTTATTTGCAAATTATGGTGGAAAATAAGTATTTGGTTACCTACAAACAAGCAAGATTTCTGGCTCTCACAGACCTGTAACTTCTTCTTTAAGAGGCTCCTCTGTCCTCCACTCATTACCTGTAGTAATGGCACCTGTTATCAGTATAAAAGACACCTGTCCACAACCTTAAACAGTCACACTCCAAACTCTACTATGGTGAAGACCAAAGAGCTGTTGAAGGACACCAGAAACAAAATTGTAGACCTGCACAAGGCTGGGAAGATTGAATCTGCAATAGGCAAGCAGCTTGGCATTAAGAAATCAACTGTGGGAGCAATAATTAGAAAATGGAAGACATACAAAACCACTGATAATCTCCCTCGATCAGGGGCTCCACGCAACGTCTCACCCTGTGGGGTCAAAATGATCACAAGAACTGTGAGAAAAAATCCCAGAACCACACAGGGGACCTAGTGAATGATCTGCAGAAAGCTGGGGCCAATGTAACAAAGGCTACAGTCAGTAACACACTACGCCGCCAGGGACTCAGATCCTGCAGTGCAGACGTGTCCCCCTGCTTAAGTCAGTACATATCCGGGCCAGTCTAAAGTTTGCTAGAGAGGATTTGGATGTTTCAGAAGAGTATTGGGAGAATGTCATATGGTCAGATGAAGCCAAAGTAGAACTGTTAGAAACACAACTTGTCGTGTTTGGAGGAGAGTGAATGCTGAGTTGCATCCAAAGAACACCATACCTACTTTGAAGCATGGGGGTGGCAACATCATGCTTTGGAGCTGTTTCTCTGCAAAGGGACCAAGATGACTGATTCGTGTACATGAAAGAATGAATGGGGCCATGTATCGTGAGAGTTTGAGTGCAAACCTCCTTCCATCAGCAAGGGCATTGAAAATGAAACGTGGCTGGGTCTTTCAGCACGACAATGATCCCAAGCACACCGCCAGGGCAACGAAGGAGTGGCTTCGTAAGAAGCATTTCAAGGTCCTGGAGTGGCCTAGCCAGTCTCCAGATCTCAATCCCCTAGAAAACCTTTGGAGGGAGTTGAAAGTCCGTGTTGCCCAGCGACAGCCCAAAAGATCACTGCTCTAGAGGAGATATGCATGGAGGAATGGGCCAACATACCAGCAACAGTGTGTGCCAACCTTTTGAAGACTTACAGAAAACCTCTGTCATTGCCAACAAAGGATATATAACAAAGTATTGAGATGAACTTTTGTTATTGACCACATACTTATTTTCCACCATAATTTGCAAATAAATTCTTTAAAACTCAGACAATGTGATGGATTTGTTTTCTTATTTTGTATCTCATAGTGGAGGTCTACCTATGATGTCAATTACAGGCCTCTCTCATCTTTTTAAGTGGGAGAACTTGCACAATTGGTGGCTGACTAAATACTCCCCCCCCACACTATATGTTTTAAACTTTGCATGTAGAAGTGGGTCCCTAGTGGGATAAAATTGGCCATGTTATCATTGTTTTGGATAATATTGTATATCCCTAGGACCTAACTCTAAAAGAACAATTTTGTATACTATACTTGTGCAGGCTTCAGCATCATTTTTGCCACTGGCCCATTCCTTTGGAGGGCCCATGCAATGGTCTGTTGGCCATAGTGTATAAAAACTGTATCGCTAACAGAACAGATTACAGTAGCTACGAATGTTGGTGCACTACATAGTGAAGCACACAGTGATATATCACACCTGCCTTTAATACTGAGGCACATTAACTGTATCCATAAAATAACAGATTAAGGGCTTGTGCACACGGCCTTTGCCCAGCCATGGCCATATTGCGACTCGCATACTGCGGGTCCACAATACACTGGCACCAGCCGTGTGCACCCTGCATCACGGATCGCGGATCCTTTCACTTGAACATGTGCAGCCGCAGATCCATTCACTTCTAACACGTGCAGCCGCCATTTAAAAAAAATCATTTGTTACCATGAAGCGTGAGGAAATTCAGATTTGTTTAGAATCAAAGGAAAACTAAACTTTGCACCAAATTCCACTTCAAATGCTTTGCTTCACTCAACACTATTTATATGCAATGTGTCTTGTCCCTTCAATTAGACTTCAGTTCCATATTTTTGTTTTGTATTTCTGTTGGCCCATATAAGGCTAAAAGTTACAATGGATTATTTGTACCTGAGGAAGGAGACAGACTGACACTGCAATGATTCATACCTGACCGATTTTATTCTGTTTTTAAAGGAAACCTATCACCTTGACGATGCAAAGTTATCTGCAGGCAGCATGTTATATAGCAGGAGAAGCTAGGCAGAATGATACATAGTTTTATAGGAATAGATTCAGTAGCATGTATTTCATTCATTTATATTCCTGTTCATTCTGGGCTATGAAGTCAAGGAGGCGGTCCTATCAGTGATTGACAGCTATCTTTGCACAGTTATGCCTTATTCACACAGTCAGTGTTTAGTCTCTGATTTCCATCAATGTGAGCCAAAACCAGGTGCAGGTCTAAACACAGAACAGGAACAGATCTTTCCCTTATACCTTATGTCTGTGTAGGCTCCAATTCTGCTTTTGACTCACAAACACTAGCCAAAACTCTGACGTGTGAATAAGGCATTTTAAAGAGAAGTCTGTCAGCCACTGATAGGATCGCCTTCTTGACCTCACAGCTCAGAATGGGCAAGAATTTAAATAAATGAAATACAAGTTCTACTCAATCTTTTCTTATAAAACTATACATCAATCTGCTCAGCATCTCCTGCTCTATAACATGCTGCCTTCAGCTCAGATATCATATTTAAGGTGACAGGTTCCCTTTAATCTTGTTTTTTTTTATCAGTAAAGTATGGTCTTATTTTTTGATAGCACCATATTCCATACTCCATATTTTTGTCTATTCACTACTACACACTTAAATACACTTATTGCACATATAAACTTTACAAACTGAGCAAACAGGTTTTTGGAAAGAAAAAAGTGCAATTGCATGGCTTATGTGGAAAAATGTATACTGATGGCGATGCTGGGAAATATGCCTATTGCACCTTTGCAATGCTGGTTCCTCTAAATAAAAAAAAAAAAAAACATTGTCTCTTCAAAAGCCCATGTCTTGTGTAATGCAACATGTGACGTTATGAACAGCTCCAGCTCTGGCTATAGGCACACAGCACACCAACTGCCCCTATCCAGTCCCTAAAAATAAAACTTGACTTTCCACCTACTAATTGAATCTACCTAACTAAATATATTTTCTTCACAACCCCAATTCTGTCCCTGCAAGAAACTAAAATGGCTGTCTTGTGTGTCTAATTGATGACACATTACATTGGTTGCTAAGCTCCCAACGGCACTTATGCTTCAGCCAATATCATTCCTCTTGATTGGCTGTCAAGCTGACTGTAAATCACAGTAGGCAGACCTATTGGCCTGGGACCTGCTTGGGGTTATGTGATCCTCTGTCTTTATGCTCCCTGCCCTGTTTCCTTTACTAGTGTACTGAATTTCACATGTAAAATGGTGTCAGAAACTAATCACCAAAACTTAGGATTTATTTGGAAGAACTTTTGGGAAATTTGTAACAAATCAGTTTCATTTAGAATTGATTCACTCATTTCTAGTGACAACTTTATTGTTAGGTGGCCCTCATAACAAACTGGGATAGACCTTTAAATTAGGAAAATAGAAATGGAAAAAGCATAACTATTAACTGTAATATTAGTAGCTAGCCTTAACCTAGAACCCAGCCCGATTTTCCTACCTACTTGCAGTACAAGCCCTAGGTAGCAAGACTGAAACTGGTTGACAGTCCCTATGCTACTAAGAAGCGGAGACAGAAAAACACCTAGAGACAAACGACACAAAGAGTCATAAGTAAATGGGTCAGAGACAGGAGAAGAACACAGTAAAAAAAATGAGAAACAGAGAGTAGTCAAAAGACGAGCCAAGATCAGAACCGGTTGAGATGCACAGTACAAATTATGAGAGACAGAGAGAGGTCAAAGGATGAGCCGAAGTCAAAAACACGAGCAATCCAAATCAGCACAGTAGCAAGAACCAGGAAACTAGCTAGTAAGCCCAAACAAGACTATCACTGGCACTGGAATATGGCCAGGAAGGGGTTTACATGGAGCACTGAGTTCCTAGATCAGCATGATAGGTGCTACATTAGTCAGAAACACAAGCACACAGGAATAGAGCAGCTGAGCAATATCCACTGCTAATCTCCTCCAGCACACGCACGCTTCAGGGAGAAACAGAGCATTGCATCTCTCCTTGTGTGGCCGTACTGAAGATCTGCTGGAGCTCGGACAGGTAAGTTAACCTATTTAAAAATCTCACAAACACCTTCAGTAGTTATCTTTCATGTATTAGTTGGGGATTTATGAGAAAGTCTTAGTCAGTGTTTCTGAACTCATATTGCACATTTAAATTTCAGAATCACTTTGCAAAATATTTTCCTGCACCTGCCTCCCAACTGCCTCCTAACATGCATTCAGTAATAATTAAATTATCATAAAAATCTAATCAACGTCTTTGCTGTCACTACATGTACAGTATAAGCACCTGTATCATGCGTGGCATTACATTCAGCAGATGTAGAAAATCAGAGTTTCATTTATTTCTTTTGAGCGATAAGATTTTTTCTTATGCTTTTATGAAACAAAACACAGAAAAAAACATAACAATATAACAGAAACACTTCAAAGGTCCACATAAACAGAGGTTCCTCTGTGCTTTGAAGGAACCAATAGAAATAAAATGCAAAATTGAAGTTCCATTCAGGACAAGCATACAAAATAGATACAATGTAATATTGCATTCAGGTTCTTGTTATCTTACCGAGGACTGGCTATATGAGGACAAAGCGTACAGTGTCAACAGATGGCATCTAGAATGATTCTGTTGACAAGTTAACCTAGATTGAAGTATTACAGGTGCGGAAAGGTATGCAAAACAGAATGATGCATCATCTATAAGGAAAAAAATACAAGCAAAAACAGAAGATGAGGAGACTCATTCCAATACTAACATTTTAATGCTGTATCATACAGCATTAAAATGTATTCGCTCTGTGAAGCCAAAGTTCTTTTCGCCCAAAGTCGCCAAAGACTTTGGTGAATTACTACTGTATTCATAACTGCGTATTGAAAAACAATTTAAAATAGCAATCTGAACTGGGCATTGGTACCGCAGTACCAGCCAGTACCATAGCCCACTTCGTATATGAACGAATCGACTTTGGATCTATGATCCGAAGGTTGATTTGCTCAAGCCTAGTTACCATCATTCCCTAGGACATACCTCTGCAATCTGATTGGTGGAGGTCTGATATCTGTGATCAAAGTCCATTTATGTTTTCTCTTGCACAGAAGAGCTTTCATAAACACAAGGTTGTTATTAGTCATGTTGCACTGAATTATGGTGTAAAATGCACAAAAAATAATGGCGTTATGATTTGCTCCAAATATATCAACTGTTTTCTCATTTTCCCTAGAAATAATGAAACACGGCAGAATATGTTTTGAATGTGAAAGTGGGCGGGTCTACAAAATTAGCATATATTACACCTCATTTATCAATTTATGTTTGGTTTAAAAGGTGCAAAATGTAGTGGTAGGTTAAGCTTGCTTTTGTGGTAGTATAAACTGTTAAAAAGGCGCACGGCAGATAAGATAGATGCAACTTTTATTCAAAAAGTGGCAATTTTAAGAAATAAATGTCTCATATCGGCCTTAAAGGAATTTTACGCTCATAATCAGTTGCGCACAGATGCATTGTTGGCACTCCAGTTAAATGTTTAATTTTAACACTTTGTGTAAAAAATGTTGTTTCTAAAATGACGTATTAGCCTACAGTTACAGAAAAATACAGTTTGCTTTTTGATAAATGAGATGGAACAAGTCATCACTTTGATTCCTGATGTAAGGATTTTTTTTGGCGCAAAATACACCATTGATAAATTTCCCCCAACATGCAGCAAAAGGTAGCACAGCTCCATTCAAATAATTGGGACTATATTGTAATTCCCTGCACACTGGTGAGCAAGAACATTGATATGTAGGAAAAGAGACCAGAAAAAGACCAGGGGTGCACAACCTGCGGGCCGCGGGCCGTATGCGACCCCAGGGCTCTGGTTTGTGGCCCCGTACTCTTGAGAAACACAGC